>BFEA01000982.1:31206-44834 GCA_003427395.1 Chara braunii
GTGCCGGACCCTCCGACGGTCTGGCGTCGTCGAGGCGCCGGACCCTCCGATGGTCTGGCGTCGTCGAGGCGCCGGACCCTCCGATGGTCTGGCGTCGTCGAGGCGCCGGACCCTTCGATGGTCTGGCGTCGTCGAGGCGCCGGACCCTCCAATGGTCTGGCGCCTCGACGACGCCGGACCATAGTGGGTGCAGGTGCTGTTGATGTTGTTGGTGGTCCAACTGCTGCCGATGCTGCTGCTGTTCCATACCGCTATGCTGTAGCTGGTGCAGCTACTGCTGCTGCTGTTCGATGTCGCTATATTGCCGGTGGTGCTGCTGCTGCTGTACGATACCGCTATGGGGTTGCTGCTGTTCGAAATCGCGCCGGGTCATCCAATGGTATGGCATCGTCGAGGCGCCGGACCCTCCTGTGGTCTGGCGCCTCGACGACGCTGGACCGTATGGGGTGCAGTTGCTGCGGATGTTGATGCTGGTGGAACTACTGCTGATGCTGCTGGGAGCCGTTGTCGACACTGTGTTGTTCGAACGCTAGAGGGCTTGTTGTCCGGATGCACAGAGGATTCGTCTATCCGGCTTGTTGCCCGGATGCACAAAGGATGCACAGAGGGTTCGTCTATCCGTGTTGATAGATGGCTTGTTGTCCGGATGCACAAAGGATACACGGTGCTGCATCCCTATGATGGTCCGGCGTCGTCGGGGCGCCAGACCATCAGGGCCCCCGGCGTCACCAGACCCTCCTTCCTTCTCCTTCCTTTCCTTCCTCTTCTTCTTGCTCTCCGGGTGCTGTGACAGAGATTACAGGCAGAGGTTATGCAGGGTTTGCCGCCTCGTGGTCAACGTTGTAGAGGGAGAGAGCTTATAGGCAGAGGTTGGAGAGTGTGAGAAATAACAGGCAGGGGTTGTGTCGGGATTGCACGTGGATGTTACATAAACATTACAGGCAGACGTTACATCGAGATTACGGACAACGGTTGAACAGGGCCTGCCGCCACGTCGTCGGCGTTACACAATGCGACAGATTGCAGGTAGACATTGCACAAGCCCTCCGAAAGTTCGGCGTCGTCAATCCACCGGACCATCGGAGGGCCCGGCGTCACCAGACCCTCCTTCCCCTTCCTCCTTCCTTTCCTTCATCTTCCTCTTCTTCTCCGGATGCTGTGAGGGATGTTACAGGCAAAGGTTACGCAGACATTACAGGCGTGTTGGTGTTGGCTGCGGTGTTGATGTTGGCTGCGGTGTTGATGTTATGCAACTGCTTGCTCGTTAGGGGTCTCCACGTCGAAGGTTGTCGAAAGGGCGGTCACGTTCCAAGAGAAGTATTGGGCAATCGATTGGCACCTCGGTATGAAGGTCCCCTGTTGCGGGCCATGCATTTTCTTGCGGGATGAGAGTGGCAGTTACTACCCGTGCGGGGGTATCAAGACGTACTCGTTTGATAAGAACATGCCTGACGAGGAGTACATGAGATTCCATTTGACGACGTGTTTCGACAGCGATGGTCACGAGGTGCCTGACAACTACAAGCTCGTGTCTCTCCAAGTCGACAAGTTCCAAGGTTACGGCATCCGGGCTGCATCAATGCCGCCGTTCGACAAGTCGAAGAAGAAGGATGCCTCACAGATGGTGATGCTAAGGCCGTTCGAGTTCCTCAAACGCATTAATTGCTATAAGGTGTCCGGCCATATCGTGGCGATTGACAACAAGCTGCAGTTGTCAACTCCCTTCGTGTCGTTCGACTGTGATCTTGGAGACTTTGCAGACATGGTGCGACGACACAAGCTGCAGGCGATGTGCCAAGCCGTTTGCGAACTACCGTGTCTGTGAGCTCGCCACACGCGGTAGGCAAGAGTTGTGGGGAGCCGAAAACATCCGCCCGTATGAGCAAAAGTGGGGCCGCATCGACACAAGCAAAGAGTGTGAACAAATCAGCTTCTCTGCTCCAGCCGAAGGGTGTGTGCGACGCGGGCACCATCACATGCAAACTATGCGGCACGCGTTTCTTTGACTCCGGCTGGTGGGGCCGCTGACCATGAGGATGACGACGAAAGCACAGAGGAGGACTCGCGCTTCAGACATTGGGACGGTGGGCGGTGGGCCGATGGCAATGACGCGAAAGACGCGGAAGGGGACGACGACGAACAGCAGTTCAGCGACGGTGCACACGATGAAGAGGGAAGCTTGGAGGATGACTTGGCCGAAGGCGACGGTAGTGAAGGCCAAGAGGATGGTGGTCACGAAGGTGATGGGAATGAAGAAGAAGAAAATGAGGATGCAAGTGACCAGGAGGCCGCAGAATGAGAGGACAACTACGAAGGGGGGAGCGAAGGAGATAAGGGTGGGGCGGACGACGACGACAACGGGAATAGAGGGTCGCAGAAAAGGCGGGAACAGTCTTTCCGTCGCACTAGTCATGATGGTCCGGCAGAAGATGACGATGTGTTGCATGACACACAGAGGTCTGTATGCATACGCAAGAGGAAAATGAGATGTGGGAAAGCTGAGGAAGAGAAGCGGAGACAAGCTAAGCTCATCGGCCTACAGGCCTCAAAGGAGGCTTACAAGAGATCCTTAGAGGCGCAATCCGCTAAACCAGCAAAGGAAAAGCGTGAACGGACTCGATCTTCCTAGAGGCCGAAGAAGAAAGCAAAAGCCGAGGAGACAAAGGAAGTGGCAGACTCTGGGGACGAAGCAGCGGGGGTCGACCCGAGACATACAGCGTCAAAGCCTGGAGAGTTGACCAACGACACTATCGACACCACGAAATGTTTTTTCCTGGAATACGACGAGGACGGGAATGCGATAGATCGGCCTACCCAAGTTTTCGTTGACCTGGTCAAAATACTGCCCAACCCTTCGGAAGGCGTGCAATACAACCACAGGTCGTTGAACGAGATGTTGGTCACCTCCATCAGGGACGCAATGGAACACCCCAAAAAGCAGGAGTGGGAAAGAAACACCTGGATTCTTGCTCCTGTTGTTGAAGTGGAGAAGGATGGCCAGAAGCGGTGGGAACGTGTGAAGCCGGAGGACTGGGATGATGACAAGGTTGCCTCCTACCATTGGTACACAGTGGCCGGCCAACATACAGCGGAGGCAGCAAAGAGGCTGGTCGCTGCAAAATCGTCTGCTGCCCACAAGTGGGGCGTGCATTCTTGGAAGGCGCGGGTTGTGTATTTTGACGACGACCATTTGGAGGGGTATGCGTACATCTCCACGTTTGACAACACCAGGGAGACACGTGCTATCCCGTCGTCGTTTCGAATGGTTGTGACTGCTATAAGAGGAATGTGGCAGAGTATGAAAGAGCCAAAAGGTGATTGGCATCAGGCAAAGACGGTGGAAGAGAGGACTGCACAGCGTGACCAATATCAGGAGTTCATACGGAAGGCTATACGGATGACTCCTGACACCTCGCTCTGGAACCAGTCGTTGGCGAAAAGATTTGTGAGGAATTGGTCAAACCTTTTGAGGCGCTACATGTGTCTTGCGGCGAGCGGCAGGGTTATGTGGAATCTGGTTGAGAAGTTCTTTGACAAATGGGAAAAAGGCGAACTGCCAGGGCAGGACGGCGTGAGACCAGTGGATTAGGAAGGGAAAGCAGGTGAGGCGGCAGGACCGAGCCCTGCAATGAAAACGGTGAAAGGCAAAAAAGTGTTGGTGCACTACGTCGAGTCCAACAAAAGCTCACCGGGTTTCTATGTTTGCATCAATGATCCCCCAGCAAGCGCATGGAAGGTGTTCGGCGATTTCACATCAAGGGAGAAGGAGATGACCCTGGAGAAAATACTTGCGGGACACGTTGTCGTCACGAGCGGAAGGGCATTTGTGAAAAAACTGATGAACATGCAAGACATGTACGTGGAGGTGAGAAGGGAGAGATATATGGTTCGCATGTTTAACTATGTCCTCTTCAAGATAGAGCAGAGGTCGGAGGGGGAGTGGAATGACAAGTTCTTCATTGGTTACGATACCATAATGAGGCGGTTTGCACCACGAGGGTTGACGACAGAGAAATGGGAAGAAACCAAGTCCAAGATCGTAGCAGAGAAGACTATCGATGTCCCGAAACGATTGGGCGGCGTGGATGAGGCAAAACTAGGAAAAGGAAATGTCGGGGGGTACAAGGTGATGACTGCAATATATATGGAGTGTCCGTACTTCCTCAAGCTTTTCGTGCATGAGATTCTTGGTGCAATTGAGCAATTGAGGGACGAGCTGAGACGGATCATCTCAAATGCTCAACACATAATGTGGGACAAGCGCAAAGATCATACGACGTATCTTCTTGTCTGCATCACACCTATGGATGCACTGCACCCGGCAGAAGATTTGACTCGTGCCGTGAGAAATTGGCTCCGTTGAAGAATCTCGACGCATGGAGCGAGCAAAGGTTTCACGAGCTCCGCCAAATGATGACGGTGTTATGCGGGTCGCATTGGGCGCTAATCATATTCAACGCATTGAAAGTCAAGGAAACGGTGTTGAGGAACGTCTTCAGGTGGGACGGTGTGATAATTCTTCCAGGGCGCTGGCGTCGTTATAGCGAAGCAGCATCATCCTGCGCCCAAGTTGGGAACCTTCCGTTGAGAGGGCGTGACTCCATGACCATTGTGCTGCACGATACAGACAACGACTTGAAAAAGGTCACGGTTGCAAAGCCTCGTGGGAACACTCTCTTCGACACGCATTACGTGGAGGAGTTATTTGTACGATGTACAAAAGAGGCAATCAGCGTGCGAGGCGATAACAAACCTGTGTACGGGATATGGGAGAGGGAACCTGCAAAAATGAAAGACTTGTGCACCTGGTTTTCGAAGGAAGGGGAAGGTGTTCTAATACTGGGCAACGTTCAGGCAGGAACGACGTGGGACTTGCTGCGCTCAGGACGCCATGTCGTCGCATGTGATGGTTCCTCAAACCTGATGGAGTACTCCACTTTGTTTATCGATCGCCACGTTCACAATCCGGATAAAAAGTGTCACTTTGAACCGCCGAAACCTCAACATCGTGCAGACCGAGACATGTTCCTAAAGCTCGGTAAGAAGAGGGACTCTCTGTGGAGCTATCTTTTCTGCAATGCACCCGCAACACCAACAGATGCAGATTATCTCCACCGTAAGGTGATAGCGATCCAGCATCTACAAGGATATCACAACGCCAAACGCGGTGCAATTGAGATATTTCTGGGCCAATGTGAACACCTGTGGTTTGAAAGGAAGCGAGACAAAATTGATGCTAAGGTTTACTGCGAGGTAATGGACGTTGGGGAGCAGTTTGACATTATGGACAATGAGGAGGAGACAAAGGATGAGGAGATTGACCTGCCATTGCCGGATGCACATCAAAATGCAGTGAGAGACGAAACGCCTCCGCTGTCCGCTATGGGTGGTGAACAAGCGATGAAGGAAGATGTTGGCGGCACTATCGCGAGTACCAAGCCCGATAATGTGATGCATGGAACAATGCCGAAAACAGGTGGTGCAATGGAAGGCAGCACATCCAAGTGCGGCATGAAGAAAGCTACCCCAGGATTCGTTTCGTTGGTGAGGAGAGTTTGCAATGACATAGAAGGAGCGGCGGACGACGAGACTCAAAATGTTGCACGTGCAGACAAGGAATCAGTGGACGACCAAGATGGGATGGACATAGCGGATGATACCCTCTTTCACATCCCGGACGACGTTCCCAAACAACTTGCACCGGGTGATAATATATCATATGACATGAAGGAGATGAAAGGAGGACCTCACTTTCTAGAAACAAAGTACAAAGAGTCATATGAACACGACTGGGGGCATCACATTATATGGCATCCAGGTCTTTTCGAGCCTTGTGTGATTGATGGCAGATGGCACATGGCTATCCGAATGGGTGGGAAATGGATGTTCAGGGAAAGAGTCCTCAGAAGCAGGTTTTATGAAATCGCAAAGGACAACTTGTCTACCCGCGTGAAGCAAGCGAACAGAGAGGCGCCAGACCACAAAATATCAAACAAAGTGAACTCGTTATTCGAATTCCTGCGTGAAAATCACCTTCTCGAGTATTGCGCTGCGTTCTACGACAAGAAATCGAGTCCATCGTATGGAGCTGTCATATGGTCTGTGGACTACCGTGCAACGGACTGTACGTACGACAGCGACATACTTGTGGGATGCAGTCAAGGCCTTGAGGAACACACAGGTGCAAGGAAGAAGATCGATTCAGCAGCAACAGGAGTTGGTGGCGAGAGTGTGGCAGACAAGGAAGGACATCTCAGGATGCAAAACGCAATGGGAGATGAGTTCAGTGAGCGGCCATCGAGCACACCGCAACCAACACTTAGACCGTCAGAAGGCATCAGTGCAGTGGGAGCCATAAGTGAGACAACACCAACAGCAGGCGGGGAAGTTGTTGGTGATGACGGGAAGGACGAAAAGATTGAAGAGGACCAACGACAAAAAGCATTAGACGAAGAAGGGCCAAAATTTCAGGCACATGAGGTAGTGAAGGCGGTGTCAGGGCATGTCGATTCACATTCCAAGCAGTCGCAAGGAACACACGATACGACTGTCATCTCTGCACAGGCGCAAGGCACCGACGAAGACACAAGGGAGCAAAGTGCACATAAGAAAGATGGGGGGGAAGGACCAGTGCTTATGGAATGCACTGGTCCAGGAACGCAAATAGTTTCGGAGTCAACCATGGGAGAAAGGAGAGCTGACGTGGAGGGTGTCAGTGGGGCAGAGCATGAAAAGGTTCCAAGCACGACAAACAGGGAGAGAGAGGAGGAAAATGAGAATGAAGAGGAGGCGAACAAGAGTTAAGAGTGTGATCAACTTGGTGCACCACTCAGGTGAGAACGAAGAAACATCTGACAAGGAAGAAGCGAAAGAGTCGGAAGAGGAGTCTCAAGAAAGAGAGTGTGATTTGAGCGAAGCGAGTGAGGGAATATGCGGTAGAAAAAGAAAAGCAGGCAAAGAAATAAAGGAATGCAAAATGCGACGTTTAAAAAAAGCCAGGGAGAAGAAAGCACAGTACGGCGTATAGTGCTTGTGTGTATGTGGATGTCAGCCTGCATTCACACTTGCCAAGGATGTGTGTGTGTGTATGTGTGACTGTGTGTGTTACATCACCAGCGAGGATGAGATTTTAGAGTATGAAACGATGAGTGAGAGGCGTAATTTATATGTCGATTGTGCTGGTTGAACACAATACATATTACATTTCGAGTACGCTTCGAGTTGTTGACATAGAAATGGAAGCGTGGATTGCATAAATTATATATAGATTGTGTCGATCGAGAAAAAAACAATAGTTTGTGTTTCAGATTATGCTATTTCTGTATGGAGAGCGCGAGACGGGTTTAAGAATTTCGATTTGTTATTGTCTTCAGTGTATATATTGATGGAATTATATAAGAAGTTGGCAGATATGTGGCTCTCTCTCTCTCTCTCTTTCTCTCTCTCTCTCCCCTGACACACACACACACACACACACACACACGAACACGAACACGTAATTGATAATGCAATGACTTCACATTTTAACAACAAGCAATCCCATTGTGGTGTGAACCAGGGACATTGTTACACGTCCAAGGCGAAAGCCGATGTAAATACGGGTAGACTATTCAATTAGCAACAAATGCTATCACCGAGTCGGAAGAAGATGCATTGCGGCAATGGGAAAATAAGTTCAACAATTACAAAACACTGTCAAGCACCAAGAATCCAGCGACGTGAGAGGAGTTAAGATTCACGGTCCACGATATAAGTATCCTAATGAGTGACACACGATGGTTAAACGATGACATTATAAACTTCTACAGCAATATGATAAAGGTTGACAACATGTGTAGGAATTCCCATCGACAGTGTGATACGCAATCTAACATGTCCGCGAAGTACGCAAAGGGTTTGATTCTGCGAACAATTGTATGTAACTTTTTCTTTTTGGTCAAGCTCATGGATGACAACTTCGGATATCACTATGACAAAGTAGCTAAATGGTTCAAAGACGTATTGATCGCAGATACAGACTTGATTTTAGCCCCATACCATAACATTCATGAAAAGCATTGGACACTCGTTGCAGTAGACCTTCGACGAAAAGTTATAGAGTACTACGATTCGATGGAACCAAACTCTGACGTTGCAAAAAAGGTAGTCAATAACTTCACGAGGTACGTGTACGACCGATCAACAGAACAAGGAAAGCAAGTCAACACTAGACGTTTCAAGAAGGTATTAGAGGTGGTTGGTATCCCGAAACAGAAAGACATTCATCAGTGTGGAATATTTGTGCTAGCATACACATCTCTTTTGGCAAGAGGTCGTTTGCCACCATTCGAATTTGATATGCACGATATCCAACGCATTAGACGACGGATCGCACTAGACTCAGTAACAACTAGAGAGGATGCGTAACATGTGACAGATTGCAGAGGAGATTGAAGCGGTTGAAAGGTGACAGTCATTGAATTGTTCGSTTGCAAGTCACTTAKGGCAGYTTGCAAATGTAMAATGTTATGYACAATATGAAWTRCTCTAACCGACAGATCGCAAATACAGCGACRCAAACATGAAACTTCWACGTAGTCAGACAACATGTAGAGGTYAATGTGAGGTCTGCATATGTATGGTCTATGTGAGRTCWRGATATGTATRGTCTATGTGRAGAGCAGAATGTATCATATACCATAAGCATATGTATGGTGTAYGCGGTATGATGTGCATATGTATGGTGTATGCGGTATGATGTGCATATGTATGGTGTATGCAGCATGATGTACCCCTAATGGTGTATGGTACATGAAAGTTCACCTACCATGTATGGTCCATGTGGTACCATACGACTACAACCTACCATGGTCTACATATAAAGCCAGAAGTCACGATTTTGGAGGAAAATTCTCTACATTTCTCACTTGATTCAATTTCATGATTTAAAAAAAAAAATGTCAGTTTTAACGAAATGTCAGTTCCATCAACGTTGTTTGCATGAAGCATCTGAAACCTCTCAGGTTGTATATAACCACTTAATATCACATGTGTGCGGGATAGATGACGTTTCGAATTGCTAACGGTTTGCATTTCCCACCTTCCTCCTTGTTTCAGACTCAACAAACTAGACCTGTCAAGTCCTACTCCACCTTGTGCTGGTTTGTGGCAAAGATCCATTTTGCTGAATATCGTCGCAAGTTCGTCCTCCAATGCAACAAGTTCAGGGTTCACATTTTCCTGCAGAGCTTCGAACATTCTTTCAAATGTTTTCTGCATAGCAAAAAGTACAGTGAATGTGGCATTGACGGTTGGAATAGTATTTACAATCATGTGCATACCGAAAGAGGGAAAAACAGGGAAACTTAAATAAGAGAGAGATGAGAAAAAAAAGAGTAACAAAGAGATCGAGCATAACGGTAAGCATATAATGACAATATCGAGCATAACCTTAGGTCCCCTGTGCTTCTCCTCCTGCCAATCTTAGTTACCCGCTCTCGCCTATCATCCTTCTCCCAGTTGGGGTCCATCTCCTGATCGATACCGCTCATCATCTTCGCCACCCCTCCTACTGCTCCTCGCTGACACCATTAGAGCAGTAGCGCTCGGTCCTCTTCGCCCAAGATGACAGAGTAGCTCACAATTTATTTTTTTTAATTATGGAAAAATTCATGTGATGTTAAAAAAAAAACTACAAAAACAAAGAGCCACATCGTCGTGATCCCTCGTCCCCCTGTTCCCTCGTTGTCATCATCCCTCCTCCCGCTACTTCCATAGTGTCGTCATCCTTCCTCCCCCTCCTCATTTGAACCTTCATTGTCCCTTGTCAATGTTCCTCTTTACACCAATATACTAACCTGGTCCCCAGGCGGCCCGGCTGGAGGAAAGTCGCCTGGGTACCCTCCCCGGCAGCCCGGGCCGGGCAGGGTCCGGGCAGGGTCCCAGGCAGCCCCAGCGCACAATATTAAAAAAAAATAAAAATTCAAAAATTCAAAAAGATCTGAAAAAAAAAAATGTTGTGTAAAATTGCAGCACAAGCAACTTTTGGTTGAGAGTCCCCTCAAAATTCCTTATTAATTTTAAGATAAAAATAAATGAGGAGACATGAGGTAAGATATACCCTTTTAAACCCCTCTAGTCACTGTTTAGATTAACTTTAAACCCCCCAAACACCCCTGGGTGGCCCACCACCGAAATGGAAGGTAAGGCCGAATTCTGACTGCTCATGTCGAGCGCAGTCCTGTCCTGAAGTCAGTTTCTTTTTTGGGGGGATCCTTCCCTCTTTTTTGGCCTGCCTGGTTTTGTCGGGCGATCCCCACCGGCCCAGCTGGCCAGGGCAAGCCTGGCCGGGCGACGGCCCAACCTAGCCGATATACACTAGAGTAGTGACAGGTTCGTGAAAAAGCAAAAGAACTAGGAAACAGATGATATAGAGATAATAATACAGACTGGTCTCCCTTTGGAAGTACAAGAATTTCCAAAAACAAAAAAAAGAGTGAAGCAAGATGAAAATTATCATTGTGGTTGAATAGTGAACTGGTTACCGAGAGAAGTTAGTGTGGACTTTTCCTTAAAGACTTTGCGTAGCTGGAAAGAAGTTAGTATGGACCTTTCCTTAAAGACTTTGCGTAGCTGGAAACCTCCACACAATTTTCGGACTGAATCAAGGGAAAATGTAAGTTGTAATACGTTGTCAGAGAAATAAAGAGCATAATCGCTTACCCCGGTCAAGTTGAAGTCGAGTTTCTTCTCGCTCAGTGGATTTCCATCCTTGTCCACCATTGTTGCAGTGTTCTGTGGAGTTGTCTTCGCAGAAACAATCTCCTGAATACGAGATTCAACGCTATTCAGTGCAGCTAGTATTCTCTGATGCGCTGGCGACTTGTTTGTTCCACTGCAGGCGAGAACAACTGACCAGAAAATAGGTTTTTCAAACCATGTATTGTCGGATAGAAGCGTGTACGTTCGACATCCCATCATTAGCCCAGCTACCGAGATGATGGGGCCAGCAACCATCCATGGGCAACATCCAGCTTCTGCTGCAATTCTGCTCACCAACTCTGAAAACCTTAGTGGCAATACGCTATGGATAGGCTCAAGAACAGCCAGTGCTCTTGTGACGACTTTCACCATTTCCACACCATCATCATCCTCTGTAGCCATGTTACGTCTCGAACTTGCCATTTTCTCTGTGAGGTTAGCTAGTACCGATAGAAAAGATAAGTGTACTGCAATACACACAGCGATGCACCTGCTGAAATGCTAAAGTTTGTCAACGATATGTTTGATTGACGACAATAATGTGCACGTACTTATACTCAATACGCAAGGAGAACAATATTAAGAGTTCTTAGTCTTTCTCACCAAAAAGAACTACAAGGAATGGAGAGGATGGAATGACAAAATGAAAGGAAAAAAGAATGATATTTTTTTGGACGATAACGATGTTACCATGCGTTGCACCCACATAAATAGTACAACATTGAGCCTGCATAATACAGCATTGAGCCTGCAGCAATAGCATTAAAAGAAAAAAGAAGTGCAGCCGCATCAAATTTTGAGTTCAAAAGGGCAAAAAAAAACACACAAAATGACAGTTTGGACAAGCGCTGTGCTTCTTCACTGTTTTGAGGTGCTCTCTTTTTCTTCGTCTCCCAACCCAACAATAAGCACCATGAGAGAGGAGGAATGGAGAACGACCAAGGAGAGGAAAAGAGCCTCTCCTCTTGTTTGTCTCCCAACCAAGCAGTACGCACCATGACAGAGGAGGATCGGAGGATGACAAAGGAGAGGGAAAGAGTGTAAAGGAAGAGGAAACATAGTCAGTGCAAAAGTCACATCAAACTTGGATTGAGCATAGAGAGGAGAGGAGTATACACAGCGGGAATGTTCATAAGGTACATAATCACAGTCAGAAGTCCTTTCATGCATGATCCATCACCAAGAAATTTTGGAGAGCAGAAGGTGACAAATCGACAAATGGAAAAGGGAGAGAGAACAACAAAGCAAGAAAGTCATTCACCTTGATCCAGTGCACGATGTTGAGCTGGAAGACGCTCACGTCAGAGGAATACGCTGATGCGTGCTCGCTGGCTGGCACTTCAATGCCCATGGACACGCCGATGGTGCACTACTCGTTGGATTGGGAACAATCAAGGTTTGCAGATGCACTGTTCAGAGGAAAAACATCTGCGAGCACGACCAACTTCTGCAACTCCACGAACAAGGCAAAAAATAATAATAATAAATAAAAAACATGGAAAAACACAGAAAAATCACAGAAACTCGTTACGGAAATAAGGATTTTAAAAATCACCAAAATTTGGGGGAAAACAATTCTACGAACATAAACAAACAAGGTGAAATACACCCCGGCAACAACAGCACAGGCCAAACAAACGACCCGTGAGCAATCACTAACATTACTATCCTAGAGCTTTCCTGGGATGTGTGATACCAACTGACGATGCGTGACGCGAATAGGACAGCAAATAAGGTGGAAAAGAGAGAATAGCCTTGAAAATCTATGGATGGATGTAGGATAGGGGATAAGTCGCCCTCTTGGTCAAAGGGCAGAGTAGAAAGAGAGAGAGGGAGCTGATTCTTTCTCTGAAAAGGGTCAGGGAAGATTCTCCCCCCGCAAAAAAGAAGACATCACGTGACACCAGGAACACTAGGACCTGAAGCAGATATATGAGAGCAGCACTGGCAGCAGACACTCTTCGAGTCTGCACATGCTGAGTTAAGGTGTCTCAGAAACACCTTCACTCAGGAACATCTCCATCCATACTGAAGCCTGACTCAAGGAAAACGGGAACGATTCAATGTGAATATCTTGTTCCTATGGCAAACTTGTGTTCACCTCTTGATAAAATCAGCCACCTCTCCACTCTTAATCGGACTGTCACCATCCAATCCATACATACAAGAACCGCATAACATACCAATCCAAGCCAGCCAAAGGAACACTGTTATCCATCCATGCATGCATGCGTGTGTACATCATCATATAATTACCAAAAGAAGACGAACCCATTCTGTAAAAATAATAAAGCAAATTGGTGTCATGCCATTGTCAACAACCTACAAGCTACCAACACGGACAAATAAAGTACAACGCTCCCGCATCTGACTGGTTGGGCAGGAGGTGCCTACACATTCAGCCGCTTTGCAAACAGTGGTTGGTTCTAAAAGAAAAGTTGCTCTAGCACTGGTTGGTTATAAAAGAAAAGTTGCACTGGCAGGCGACAACACAGATTCACAGGGTGCCAAAGGCTGTAGAAGCCCTCATGCGGCACGAGAAGCACTGTGTTCCAAGTGCGCAACCTCTCCTCTATGGGAAATTGGTATCATGTCATTCTCAATATTCTACAAATTACCAACTCCCTATCATGTCATTCTCAATATTCTACAAGTTACCAACTCCAAAAAACCAAGTGCCCGCCGCTTAGTGCACACTCTTTGCACTCTGAAAGAAAACTTGTATTGGCAGGTGAAAACACAGATCCACAGCTTGCCTAAGGCTGCAGGAGCCCTCACGCAATACCAGAAGCGGAACATGGCCAGATGTGCGATGGCGCGACGGAGGTAGTCATCAGAAGAACCCTGTTGATGACTTTGGCAGCCTTGTAATTGCCCCCCCCCCCCCC
>BFEA01000982.1:53989-71469 GCA_003427395.1 Chara braunii
GCAGCCCCCAGATGTTCTCTCGGGAACACGGTTCTAGCTGCTACGGGGTTCCCCGTATGCCTACAAGTAGCTCAGTGGTTAGAGCACCGGTTGGAAATGCGCATTGTGGTATAAGGTTTCGGGTTCAAAACCCCGCAGCCTTGCGCATGGACACTGGCAGGGCATTTGTTTGACGCACGGTTGGACACACATCCCCTTGGGCTGACGCATGGTACTATTACAGACACTGCCTGCGCACCACCCAAGGGTTAGTCCTGGTTGTTGTATGCTGGGTCTTGACTATGCGTGGGTTGCTTGACGTGGTTATTGATCGTTCTGATATTCTTCCCTGGTCTGGCATTGCACACATTGGCATCAATTCAGAACATGGCACATAAGATAGGGCACTGTAGTTACATAACAAAGGGCGTGGGTTCGGGTCTGGCTGGAGACTTTGGGGGGGGTTCTTGCACAGATAGGCCCACCGTTCACATGACAGTACAACCCTACACATACAGAACTCAACTGGGGCTTGGTGGGGGTCCGCACTGCTGCTGGGGCTGGCTGGGATTTTCAAGGCTTCGCGCTTGTCCGTGTCCGGCCTCAGTATCCAGAACCGTGGCATATACACATACATGACTGCTGGGGTAGGCAGGGGTTCTCAAGGCTTCGCGCTTGTCCTTGCCTGGCCTCGGTATCTAGAACCATGGATAGCACACAGATAGCACACACACATGACTGGGGCTGGCTGGGGCTTTCAAGGCTTCGCGCTTCGCCCTGTCCAGCCTCCGTATCTGACATCTGTAGAAAGGAGAAACATGCCAGAGTAGGACACATACAGAGTATACACATGCCAGAATGGGGGTTGGTAGGTGAAGTAGACATAATACTTGAGCCTGGCGCCCGATGTACCCGAGTGACGTGGCTTGCTTGACTGTGCCTCAACTGGGGCTGGGAGGGGCTTTCAAGGCTTCGCGCTTGGTCCAGCCTAGCCCCGGTGCCTAGAACTACTGTCTGGTCTAAGTCGCCCTCTGAAATACCATGGTGATAGTCCTGAGTAGTAATACTGAGGTAGGATAGTAGGGATAGGGGTGCGCTAGGAGAATTGCCGAGAGGATGGGTAAGGAGGTGGTCTTACGGAGAATAAGCGAGTGTCAGGGCAGCCAATAGCTGTGTCGGCAACCCCGTGTGTCCGGAGTCCGGTCTCTACAACAACCTGGGCTCTTAGTGTGAGGTGAAATTGAGAGAAGAATATAGTTAAAAAATAAAAATAAAAAAAAATCCCCATAATCCCCAACATATAGTGTCGAGGGGCAGTCACACCCAGTTCGCATTTTCGCAAACTACTCATTGGTGAGCCCTTTTGTCGGAGGCCTGAAAGGCTGCGGGGTCGGGAATTTGCGGTAATCTCTGGAGGTAACCTTGACACGATAGCAATTGGTGAAAAGTAAAAAAAAAAAAAAAAAATACGGAAAATCGGGTGAGGGAAAAGGGTGTGCCCCGTGTGCCTGGCTTCCTCCCAAGTTCCACACCGGCCCCGGGAAAAAAGTATCAGTATGGGATAAGAGAAAAGGTGATCACCTCACAATCTCTATCGAAGGAACGTGCACGCTGCAAGGTTTCACATGGGAATGACCCAACATCTAGCCTGGTATGTGTGGTGTGTGGGAGAGTGCTGGCCATAGACACTGCTGTTACTCGATGGGGACGGGGGAACTAGATGGGAGGCACAGCTACTGGCAAATTCTCGGTCTTTGTGTTAGCTGGCCCCTCCCAAGCAGCGGCCCCACCCTACTGCCTGACCATCGCCTATTAGGGCACGGGGGCGTCATGCATACCCGTAATTGTGAGAGGTAGCTATCCTTGCAGATGTGCTGCATTCCCAAAAACAAAGCAGCCTACAGGTTAGGTTTATGCTACAGCTACTCTAAATGTCTCTATGTATTGGTAAAACAATCCACATGTTACCAAAGATATATACGAATGATCCCAAAAGGTAACCATTTGCTAAGTCTACCTTGCACACAGCATCTGCTCAAGCTTTACCGAAAGGCACAAACAAAAGAAAAACGGACAAAGGAAAAGAAAAGTCATATTGACAGGGCCAAAAAAAGGGCCTTTATGTGCACAGGCACAAGCCTCAACTCGAAAAAAAACAAGAAAAAGAAAAGTCATATCAGGGCCCCAAAAAGAGCCTTTCTGTGCACAGGCAAAACAGACCAGGAAAAAGTCATATTTACAAGGCCCCAGAAAGAGCCATTCTGAATACAGGCACAAGCCTCAAACCCGAAAACAACCAAGAGTCTCCCTCGTCCCAACAAGTGCTCTACAGACTCGAAAACGATTTGCGACATATCATCTGTTTGGATTGGAAGAAAACGTTTGGCAAGTCACATAATCTACGAGCTGAAGTCCACTGGTTCAAAAAACATTGGGCATCTTGCACCTTTTTGGTCTCCATAAATGCATGTACTGGTGATTTTCGTTTTGGTCCTTTCCTGCAGTTACTTTAGTCTCGAAGTCTCTGGTTTTAGTGGTCTTTATTTATCTTGCTTTTCGTATGTTTTGTAACAGTGTTGGTTTTCTTTCTTTTGAAATTGTAGAATAGTCTTTCGTTTGCACGGGTACTTTCTGGCGGGAAGCTTTTTTGGCACGGGCATGCCAGGAGGGGAACAAAGATACATGTAAAATACTGACCGTGGGATCACGAGTACTGCACGGCAGGATTTGGGTCACTCAACTGTCCCACAAACTCGTTTCTATCCTATCCCGTTGCTAGTGGGACCATGCCCCAGGAGCACGAGTCATGGCCTATTCTGACTTGTGCAGCACTGTATGAAAAGGAAGAAAAGTAATTTTTAAGACTTCAAAAAAAAAAAAAATGGCGATGTCACATTTCCCAAGATGTGAAGGAGGCCGACTTTTGAAAGTGCTGCCGTCCGACTAACCCTCCCGTGTCCTCCCCCTCCTCCTGCATCAGTAGTGTCCTCCCCCTCCTCCTGCATCAGTGGTCGGACGGCGCGCAGATGTCCCGCAGGTGTTTGTGGGACACAGTTTACCTCACTCCTTTGGTAGTGAAACCATGCTCCAGGCCGTGGTTATTGATGTGAGGGATGCTGGGCCCGTTTCTCAGCTTGTGATGATATAATGTACTCCCTTTTTTTGTTAAAAAAAAAAAAAAAAAAACGCATGTCCAAATTTTTTAATATTATTTTTTGCTTTTAAAATGTGGCCCGTTGGACCAAAAGGCCAAAAGGCCGAGAAAGGCAGAGAAAGGTATGCATGTCCATATTTTTTCTTTTAAAATGTGGCCGGATCAGATATTCAACTGATCAGGGCCGTGGTCCCACTAGCCAAGGGGATAGGATAGAAATCCCGAATCTGGCTATGTTTTATGCAGAGATACAGAAAAGCAGTTCTGCCTTATCCCCTCCTTTTTGAACAGAAGAGTAAACTCCAGAACATGGCGGAGTATTTTGGGAGCATGGAAAAAAATACTCCCCACAGTCAGTCAGAAGCCATCTACAAGACAGGAAGTGGCTAATCAATTTCTGTTTGATAATCCACTACTGGTCGCCGACAGGGGAGAGATGTTTTTGGCAAAGGAAGGAGGGGGGCATTTTGGGCGGAGTTGGACCGAAAGAGGGGTCTTTCAGATTCAGCGTATTTGGAACCAGAGCAAGTAGGACTGGCTCTCGGGTGAGGAACTAAGACATAAGCTCCCCAGACTGAGACAAGTTCCTGCAAATTTGGAGAAGTTACTACAGGCAATTCCAAATTTCCAAGTTACTGGTCGACAATGTTAAAAACCTCAACTGAACTGGGAGAGGGCTCTTGGGTCCGCTCAGATGATGATCGTCGTAAGTTTTGGAAGGTTCTGGGTCCCGAGCTGTCTGGCGGAATCAAAGTTGAGGAATGGAACTTGAGCATCATGATGGCAGATCAAGGTACATTAATGAAAACCCAAGAAACAGTAATTCAGACTACTGTGGGCCTAGGCGAAGCTAGAGTCTTACGAGTAGAAAAGACCTGTCATCTGCTAGGAATGGGAGAAGATTTCAGGGTGGAACCCATGCAATACAAGTGGGTACTGGACTCTGACAGCCCAGAGAGGCAGAACACTACCTTTCTTTTTCAATACAAACCAAGAGTAGGACCTTTGGAAAAAGATGGCGGGGTGTCACGCGTCCTACTAGTGAGTGGGCTAGCTGGTAGGATGGGAATAGAGCACGGCAGCAGCAGAGATGGTGGCTCTGCTGCAGTAAGTCTTGCTGGAGTAGGGACAAGGGGTTGGATTGAGGGGTCTGCTTAAAATCATGAGAGTGTTGTAGACATGTCTGAAGTTGTTCTAAAATCTCTGAGTCAAAGCCGGGTAATGGCCCCGGTATTTTACCGTCCAAAAGAAGTAGCTCTAAATTCTTAGTAGCTTTCTCAGCCTGATTTTTTCTGATGAATTCCTGAATGTGTCTGTTATGGGACGCTGGGCCCGGTTCCCAGTTGGTGCCTATTTGTGAGGATATGGTTGTATCTGTGGGACGCTGGACCCGGTTTCCAGCAGGTGTTGCTCCCCACCAATAGATGGAGCATGTGTTAAAAAAGAAAGAAAAGAAAAAAAAAAGAAAAGAAAAAGAGATCCCTCCACCAAAGAGCTTGGCTGACGCCATTGGCACTGGCTTCCAGACGCTTCAGGAAACTGAAAGGCAAGAATGGCCCGCTGCCTAATTGGCATGCCATGTGGAGTGTGCTTAAAAAAGTACCTTCTCAGAAAAACGCGAGCTTACTGTGATGCAATCGTTGATGGTGGTCCCCACTGCCCACTGGCTATCTCAGAGAGGAGTGGATATACCGCTTACTTGCTCTCGTTGTCAGTGGGGATGGGAATCAAATGCCCATCTGTGGACATGCTGTCCGTTGGCAGACGAACTGTGGATGTGGTGGTCGGTGCATTGGCTACAGATGGCCGACAACTCTTTCGAATGGAATGATGACTGGATCCTCTACGGCCTTCTCCCAGATACGAGCCTGAATTTCTCTGAGGGGGTGTGATATCTGGCCCTTGTCTGCAGGGGGTATACTATGTTATGAAATCTGGAAAGCAAGGAATGCTTGTGTTTTTAGAGGGAAGAAAATTTCGGTATTCCAGCAACAACAGCAGGTTCGCTCCAATCTCAGACTGATGATCATTTCAGATTGGAGGAGCTGTAAAGGTCGCAGGGGTCGCTCCCGCCTGTGGTTTTCAAAGACATGGATACATAATAGCTATCTAGCGAAGATCTCAAATGAGGGGAAATTGATTTTGTCCCCCTGGCTAAAGCCCCCTTAGGCATCTCTCAAACGGGTCGTTGTTTTAGACTCGGGTAGGCAATTGGATGTGCTGCCAAGAAGAAACTTCATGATATATCTGGAATGGTAGCTAGGCAACGATGGACTAGCCTTGTCAGGGATAAACCGAGTCCTTTTGGGTAGTCTATTGGCTTTGCATGAATTTGGTTGGATTCGGGCACTGTTGAGGGACAGTGTTCTCCCATACTTCAAGGCTAACATGTGCGGAAACAAAATGCAGATTGATTTTAAGATGTATCCCCACATGCGAAGTTACAAAAAAAAAAAGAAAAAAAAAAAAAAGAAAAGAAAAGAAAAGAAAAGAAAGAAAGATTGGTCTCCAGCAAAGCTCAATGTTGAGCTACCTTTACCCTGAGCTTCAAAGTTTTAATTTTGGAAAGTATTTGGTCTAGGAGGGGACGCTGGACCCGTTTTCCGGCAGTTGTTTTTTCTTCTGGGAAGGTGGGATAGTTTGAAGCAGGTGGTTTAGTCTTCAGAACTTTCCTTACAAGCGAAACTGGCTGAGGCTGCCAGGATAACTCCGGGTAGAATTGTGAGGTCCCCGGCCTCGTTCCAATTATTTTTGGCAATATATGACAAGCTTTCCAAAAAAAAAAACAAAAAAAAAAGCAGTTCTATCTTTATTTCCTGCTCCTGTCCTCCAACACGTCCAGATGCAGGCATTCAATACTATCCTCTTTGCTAGTGGGACCACGCCCCAGAACAGATACTACACTTTTTTTTTTTTTTTTTTGAAAAATGGTTGTCAATTTATTATAAGGGCCCAGTGCCCAAGGCTTCTCAAAGTTGACATATAGAATGCCTGCATCTGCACATGTTTGGGAAAAAGATGCAGAAAATAGAGATCGAATTGCTTTTCTGCACCTCTGCTTAAAACACGTCCAGATTCAGGAGCGGAATCCAATCCTCTTTGCTAGCGGGACCTTGGCCCAGGGGTACTACACTTGATTGATCCTTCGAGAAAGGTATGCATGTCCAGATTTGTTTGTCTGTTTTCTTTTTTTTTTTCCCCTAACAAACACATTGTACTTAGAGTGCTGGGCACCGACAATTTATGGAATGTACATGACCGCTTTTTCCGACCCCGCCTGGACGCACTTGACATCAATTGCCTCCACAGAGAAGTGGAAAAAGTCGGTGAGGTGAGATATTCACGTCTCTCGAGTCTCGACTCTCTCGACACTCTCCGGGTAGTACAATGGCGCGGTTCGGACGCACTTGAGTCCAATTGCCACCACAAAAAAAAAAAAGTAAAAAAAAAGGGGTAACTTCGGCGCAGTCACGAAAACAGTTTGTAATTGCACTTCAGGCAATCCCGCGAATACAACACACCCCCACGTGACGCCACCGGACCCGAAACGTAGGTCATATACATTCAGCATTACGGGCCTTTTTGCCTCAAGTGCAATTACAAACTCAAACCCTGACTGCGCCGTAGTTTTCTCAAAAAAAAAAAAGGTCGGTGAGTATGCCCTGACCTAGACACGTCTCTCGAGTCTCGACTCTCTCTACACTCTCCGGGTAGCACAGTGGCGCGGCACGTCACACGGGCATAGTTTTTTGTCAAGTACTTCRAAATTCCCGTAACGCGCGCTTACATCAAGTTAGGGCGAGATCCCACTGGCAAAGAGGATTGTAGTAAGTGTCTGAATGTGGACGTGATTGTGGACAGGTGCGAAAAATTGTGATTGATCTACTTCTCTGCACCTCTGCGTGGAACACGTCCAGATTCAGACACCTCTTCCAATCCTCTTTGTCAGTGGAATCTGGCCTGTACATGTGACCGTGAAGTACCGCGCAGCTTGCCTGCGATGGCGCCAACTCGCCCCCATAGCCCGGCTCTCGACATTCTCCGGGGTAGTACAGTGGCGGGGGCATAGTTTTTTGTCAAAAACTTCCAGATTCCCGTAACGCGCGCTTGCATGTGATTCTGAGACACCACGGAGCTTGCCTGCAATGGCGCCAACTTGTCCCCACAGCCGTCTCTGGACTCTTTCCATTCTCCAGGGTAGTACAGCGCCACTCGGGCACAGTTTCTGTCAAAAATTTCGAAATTCCCGTAACGCGCGCTTGCATGCCAGCCAGCTCGGATTCAGCACCGAGGACACGTGGGGATCGACTGCGATGGCGCCAACTGGTCCCCACAGCCAGCCTGGATTCAGCAGAGAGGACACACGCAGGGATAGACCGCACTTGTGTAATGCACGCTTGCATGTGATCGCCAGATCCTGCCCAGCTTGCCTGCGATGGGGCCAACTCGTCCCCACAGCTACCTTGAATTCAGCAGCAAGGACACAAGCGGGGATGCACTGCGCTTGTGAGCAGGAGCTCTTCCGTGCACGCCTTGCAGGAGCATGCCCGCACAAGAGAAATATAAGGGAAGGTGTGGGCAGTCAGGAGCAAGGGCGTGCTCGTGAGTGGTGTGCCATGCGTGTCCGTATGAAAGCCAGTGTGCGGGTGTGACGGACCCGCCGGGATGGCGGTCCGTCAGGATCAAGACAAAGGGATGAGGATGGGGGAGATGGAGATGGAGCTGGAAGGGACAGCGCAGCTCCAACGCAGACTCAACACGCACGTACTCCAATCTGTGCAAATGAAGAATGACTGAAAAACAGACTACAGCTGGGGTATACCCCCAGCGGACTGACTGGACTGGACTGGACTGGTACCGATAGTGGCACCGGGCAGGACTGGACTGGACTGAATAACCACACGGCCTGTGGGGTAAGGCCACGGCCTGGTCCCACAGGCCGAACTGACAAATAGCCAAATAGGCCGTGGCTGTGGGCCAGGGCAGATGAAGGCCCGCTGCACGATCCTCATACCTGTAATGGATCGCAAGAGCCATAAACACGCTATCCGCAAAAGCAACGGAACTCTGCAACAAAGAAAGCTGAGAAATCTAGGATGCGGAGTGAGCTCTATGCGGAGTCCATGCGATGCATCCTAAGCTACATAATGTCACAAGAAAAGCATATGTCTGGTATACATATCCTAGCTAACAGCAGAAAATGAAATGTAGTATGATACAATCCTAAAGTCCTGGAGGCAATGACCTCAGTGCTGAAAGAAAAAGAGCAATATGTCACAAGGTAATGTCATGTCGCTGAACCACTAAGAGTGGGATGGTCTCAGAGGTTTGAATGCAGCCTAAGAATCGAAACTCCTAAGGGCAGTCACACATGAAGGTGGGATAGGTCATTAGGCTCAGGGTGGGAGAGTGGTAGCGAAACAAAACCAATGACCCTAACAGATAGACCACCAGGGCGGGTAATGCTCGACAAAAGGGTGACACCATGCAAGGTCGACCATGAAAAGGGKAGCCTGGAATAGGGTGGAGATATGCCTAACTGAAGGCATGCAAGAGCCGGCACTAGGGTGATGAGGGCACTGGGTGAGGGGAACATGCACACGACTCGACTGAGGGAGGAAGGAGCTAGATGAGGGAGCAGGGAAGCCAAGATAACGCTAGGTCTCAATGCCTATGCGATACCAAGGGAGAGTCCAACTCAAAGAGACCCAGCTAAGTGAGAATCATCATGCGACAGATGCACGGGAATGTACAGGGTAGGGTGGTGGCGTGAAGTAGTCACGTCCAAAGTAGCTGAAGCCAATGAGGTGGCTGAAGTCGTCGAAGTGGTCGATAACGTCGATGAAGTAGCAGTTGAGTCGATGTCGAAGCAGAGCCGCAAAACGCTAACATCCTGAAGAAGCTCATGATGGAGTACCTGATGGTGTGAGTTAGTAAGGGAAAGATAGAGGATAAGAGTGTCAATCATCGTAACGCGAAGGGTGACGATGAGTGCGCTGTGGAGGCTCGGAGGCGACCGTCTGCGGCTGAGGAACGGCCTCAGAGGGAGCGGGCGCGTCCTCAGCAATCTCCTCAACCGGAGGAGGAGGAAGAGGGTCAGTCGGCTGAGTAGAAGCAGATGTCTCAGCACGACGAGCACGATCATATGTACGCACCAACATCCTGGCGTGCTGCAAGTGCTCGAGAGGCTCCCAACTAGCCTCCTCATCAGGGTAGCCCTTCCAACGCACAAGGTACTCAATGCGTGGAGGGGTATCGTCGGTAACTCGGCGTGATACGATGTCGGAAACAACGAACTCCTCGTGACCGTCCACCATGATAGGTGGAGGACTCTCATAAGGGCGTCCGGCGAAGCGCTCGGACGGTCTGCGATAAGGACGCAGCAAGGAGACGTGGTAAACATCGTGTACGCGAGCCTGTCGAAGGTAATCAGGTAGCTTCACACGGAAGCTGACCGGACCAGCGGCAGTATCAGAACCGACGGCCTGAAGGATGCAGCATGGACTGAAAAAACAACGCCTGAACTTGCGAAGCGTATCTGCTTCGAGCTGTAAGTGGCGTGCAGATCCATTCGTGATCGGTTCGCTCGTGCGGTCATGCGAGTCTGGGAGTCGGCTAAACTCTCATGTGCGCGCTTCATAATCGCCGCCATGTGGGCGATCCAGTCGTCAAGCGCAGGGCAACGAGTGTCTGGCCGCAACCGCGATGGTCGTAGGAAATCCGCGGGTACGTGAGGGTGGTAGCCGAGGTCGCAATAGAATGGCGACATCCCCATGGCTGGCGAAACAGCGTGGTTGTACGCAATCTCCGCGTGGGCTAAGTGTAAGTCCTACTGCTGGTCATCCCTAACAAACTTTCGGAGGATATTACCGAGAGTTTTGTTGGTGACCTCAGTCTGACCATCCGTCTGAGGGTGGTAAGACGATGAGAAGCGGAGTTGAGATCCGTACACCTCGTGTAGGCGTCGCCAGAATGTATTGGTAAAGCGCAAGTCATTGTCGGAGATGATGCTCTGAGGTAAGCCGTGATCTCTCACGACTCGGTCGAAGACGATGTCGGCGACCTCACGAGCGCTAATGCAATAGCGGCATGGGACAAAACGTGCACGCTCCGTGAAGCGATCGACGACGACCAAGATAGCATCATGACCGCGCTCAGTGGGTGGGCGGAGGGGACCAATGAAATCCATCGAGATGGACTGCCAACGACCCTCAGGTATGGGTAGGGGCTGAAGTAACTCATACGGAAGATGGTTCGCACTGTTCACCTCCTGGCAGGTAGGACACTCCTGGATGTAGGCTTTGACAAAGTCCTTGGACTTCGGCCAGACATATAGGCGGCAAACACGAGCCAACGTCTTGTGGAAACCCATATGACCGGCATCTGCCTGGTCATGGAACTCTGCTACAGCCTGGACGCGGAGCTTTCAGATGGAGGGAACGCAGCTACGTGGTTCTAGCTGACCAGATCTGCCATGCCAGTACACAAGGCCGTTCTCCCCGAGGGAGTAGGAAGAAACGGTCTTACCACTCTGAAGTGTCGGTACTGAGTGCGATACGCGTCGATCACCGACTGATCAACACTGGTGATGGAGATGGCAGCAAGATGGATGGGTTCCTGATTGTGATCAGGACGGCGGGACAAGGCATCGGCGATGTGGTTCGTTTCACCCTTGATGGGCTGAGTGGTGAAACTGAACTCAGATAAGTCACGCCACTAGCGTGTCTGTCGAGGGGAAAGCTTAGGCTTCGTGAGGAAAGCCTGGACAACTGAGTTGTCCGTGCGCACCGTGAAGGGCGCCCCGTGCAGATAATGACGCCAATGTCGGGTAGCATAAACTACTGTGAGAACCTCACGTTCATCGGCAGTGTAGTTTATCTTAGCAGGCAATAGCTGACGCGAGTAGAACGTGATCGGGCAATCCCCAGCCCGAGCCTCGACAGTCCCATCCTCCGTGATGGTCGGGGAGTAAGTAACAGGAGGACTGTCAGTGCAGGGAAGTGGTGGGAGGGTGGGCGTCAGTCGAGAAGCAGTGTCAGCAGGAAGGGGGGGGAAATGAGGAACATGGGGGTAAGGCGAATCTGGAGGAGAGGGAAACACCTGAGAAAGGACAGCTCCTACTGCAAAATTTGACGCATCGGTGGTGACGATAAAGGGACGATCAAAATCGGGAAGGCGAAGAATCGGCGTACAGGTCACCGACTTCTTGAGGGCGCGAAAAGCGTCCTCGCACAGGGGTGTCCAAAACCACGGCGGGTTCTTCCAGAGGAGGGTAGAGGTAAGGATGTAGGAATACCTAGCGTATCCCTGAATAAAATTACTATTGTAGCTGGTGAGGCATAGGAAACTGCGAAGCTGCTTGGCAGACGTGGGGACGGGCCACTCTGCAATAGCAGTGATCTTCGCGTCGTCCATGTGGAGACCCTGGTCAGACACATGGTGTCCTAGGAAGTCCACTTTGCGCTGGGCAAAGCGGCACTTACTGAGCTTGGCATAGAAGTCATGCTTGCGCAAGCGCTGTAGGACATCGCGGAGGTGTCTGATATGGTCTTCTAAGGTACGACTGTAGACCAAGATGTCGTCTAGGTATACGAGAACGTATTCTTCAAGGATGTCCTTGAAGATGTCGTTCATCGCCGTTTGGAAGGTGGCGGGGGCATTGGTGAGGCCGGATGGCATCACCGTGAACTCGTAGTGGCCGAAGCGCAACCGAAAGGTAGTCTTCGACTGATCCTCTGTGGCAACTAGGATCTGGTGGTAACCGCTACGAAGATCGATCTTCGTGAAGAAGCGGTTGCCTGCCAGACGGTCAAACAGCTCATTCGCACGGGGCATGGGATAACTGTTCTTAACCATGTAACGGTTAAGGCCGCGATAGTCGATGCAGAGGGGGAGAGTTCCGTCCGCTTTGTGAGCAAAGAGGACAGGTGCACCCCAAGGGGAGTTACTGGGTTTAATGAAACCCAGTCGAAGAAGCTCCTCAAGCTGACGCTTGAGTTTCGTCGCCTCTGTAATCAAGAGTCGGTACGGTGCCTGATCGTGAACACGATAGTCAGGCACAAGCTGGATAAAATGCTCGACACCGCGCATCGGGGGAATCCCGCTGTATGAGAAATAGGGGGGGAAGACGTCGCGGTACTCTCGAATCAGGTCGCGAACGGTGGGCTCTAAGTCTGTTGTGAACCGTGTGAGTTCCTCAGCGTCTGTGTCGGCACGAGACGTATGTGTGGACTCGACAGTCGACGGAGCAGGGGCCTGGGACGTGGAGGGAGTATCCGCATGCTGACGAGTGGATGTAGAGATGGGAGCCGCGAAGATGGAAGGAGGGTGAGGGGGATCAGGCTCCAGAGAGATGAGCTCAACCTCGGAACAGAGTGGATCATAGCGAAGAAGATCCATGACGTTCACTGAGTAGAACGTGGCGTCCTCCTGTCGTATGAAGTGAGCAAACTGACGAGGGGAAGTGAACGCGATGTTGGGGTGGGACCCTGAGGGACGAGGGTCCTCGGGAGGTGGTTCCAATGAACAGGACGAGATGGGTCTGACCAGACTTCGTTTTGAGAACGAGTGTCTCGGTCGACCATTCGGCCTCTGTGCGACGGAACCGGCGAGACCAGGGAGTGCCAAGGATAAAGTCGTACCCAGTCTCCAACACGTCGAAGTACGCGGAGGAATGGTAGCGCCTAGGCGTTTGGGTACTATCCGATGGCTGGAGGGTGAGGGAGAAGTGGAGGTCGAGGACCGTCTGATCGAAGAAGCGCTGCGTCTTGTTATCTCCGAGGGTAACGGAGATAGGAGAGCGAGACCCAGAGGTAGCTAGGCGAGCTTCCTCAACCACTCGAGGGTGAACGAAATCTCCTTGCGAGCCAGAGTCCCATAAAGCGCGATACACCCTCGTAGATGTCCCTAGGCGAATAGGGATGATGGGTAGGGTGCGATCAGGGTTAGAGAGCAGAGCGAGAAGACGACGCAGGACGTTGATGTGTCTCGTGAGTCGCTCCTGACGAGCCTGCAGAATGCTCAAGTCCAGGAGAGATGACACAACGTCATCGCGAGTCGCCAGCTGAGCGCTACAACGGGTTGTGCGAATGGCGCGACGCGTCGGAAGTCTCGGGGGAGAAACGCTAGATGCGGCGGTCTGCTGGGAGGCAGACGATACCTCGACAAACGAAGGGGCAGAGAGAACTGCGTCTGTCATGTCATGAGGATCCTCTGGTGGGGTAGCCAAAGGGGCAAACCGCGACTCGGTGGTCGGGAAGCCGGCTACGAGCGAGGCTCCAAGGGTACACTGCACCGTGGCTAGCTGGGTGGGGCTGGCCGGGCAGGGCCGGGGGCGGACTGAGATCGGTGCTGACGAGAAATGTCAGCGTAGTACCGATCGAGGGCGGTGTGGTATGGACACCGTGAGGAGGTGTGTCCATCCTGGCGGCAACGAAGGCAGCCGCGTCAGGCCTCGAGGGCGGCACGCTCCTCGGGGGATAGAGCTCCGCGAGGAGGGACAAAACCCTGCGGGAGGTCTATCTGAGGAACTATGGGTGTGCGGGCGCCAGCTTGTGCAACCCGACTGCGTGCACGACCCATGGCAGACATGGCCATTTGCAGGCGCTCGGCTATTGGGACAGTGTCGTCATCCAAGTGGTACTGGATGACGTCCCGAAGCTCGATGTCCTCGGGGGTGTCCCCAATGGTAGGATCGAGCTCGACTGAGGCGTCCTCTCCATACTCGAGAGAACTGTAGTGTCGAGAAAATGGCGCTCCAGGTCGAGCCGGGTGACGAAAACGACCAGCAAATGAGGAGCGGCCTCGGGTGGTACCCCGAGACTGGGAGGTGGCGGCTGGCCGCGAAGAGGATGGGGCGACAGAGAAGCGACTGCACATCCTCTGGTACTGACGCGCAGCCTCATATGCCTGCTCCGCGGAAGAGAATGATCGCCTCCATAGCTCTAGGCGGTAGTCAGTTGGCAGGCTGACAAGGAACCGGCCGGTGAGTGTGACCTCCGGTAGGAACGTCTCGTCACAAACAAGGCGAGCGTCCTGAAACACCCAGATGTGACGCTCCAGGTCGGCCGGTATAGAGGACCCGGACCATCTGGTCTGGGTGACGAGGCCTAAGGCATCGGTGGCGTCATAACAAGCGCCGAAACGGTCCTGAAGGAAGGCCGCGAAGTCGGCCAGAGTGGGGACCTCACCCACGCGGAGGCGCTGGGTATAATGATCCTCCCACGCAGTGGAAGGGCTACCTCGCAATTTGGTTGCGAGCACATCGCACCACAACTCCTGAGGGGTGGTCGTCATAGAGAGTGTGCGCGTTGCTATCTGCAACCAGCGAGAGACACAGGATGTGCCATCATACTAGGGAATGTCCGTGGTGCGCACAGGAGGATGTCCACTGTGCTGATGGCGGGGGGAGAGAGATCGAGGCGAGTGCACTATGGCGGCGTAAGTCGAGGCCGCTGCAGGGGCAGAGGTGGGGGAAGGCTGTGGGCCGTGGCCGCTGGCGGATGAACCAGCAGACGAGGAGGCAACGACCGCGGGCAGCTGTCCCGGAATAGCCAAGTAGGAGGGAAGAGGCTGAAGAGCAGGTCGAGGGAAACGAGCCTGCATCATGGGGACCGAACGGGTGGTAGAGGAAGAAGGGTGGGCAGCCTGTGATGGGTGAGGTTGTCTCAGGGCGAGAATCTCTGCCTGAGCCTGCGCAATGGTGGCCTATAAAGTGGCCACTCGCTGGGTGCGCGGGGTCGGAGGTGGAGGGGGCGGAGCGGGTCTCCCGGTGGAAGGAGGAATCCCAGCCTGGGCGGTAACCTGCTGTGGGGGTGGGGGGACGAAGGCAGGAAGAAGAGGGCGGAGCCGTATTGCCGCGACCGGTGCGGGAAGCTGGGAAGCAACACCGGTGTGGGTCGATGAAACTGCTGGGCCAGAAGGCGGTACCTGAACTGCAGCACTTACGGCAGTAGTAGAGACGGTAGGGGCGGCCGTGACCGGAAGAACTGCCGCAACAGACGGGGTGGTCTAAGCGGCAGCAGCACTCGCCACCGCTGAGGGGGAGTGCTGGACCTGGCCCGCAGAGGAGGGGGAACCATGGTGACTTCGTCTTCGGAGTCCTGGGAGCCGAAATCGGAGCCGGTAGGGGAAGGGGTGTGAGAGCGGTGGGGAGAGCGATGAGGGGAGCCCTTGAGGCGGTTGACGTCGAGGGCTAGCGCATTGATTTGCGCTTGCAACGGTCCAAGCGTACTAAGTTGTGCCTGGATTGCTATAAGGACGGCATGAAGGTCCATGGTGTCCGCATGAGCCTGATCATGGGCCGCTGACGGCGCGCTGACCTGGGGTGTGGTCGTGGCGATATCCTCGGATGAACTCCCTTCCATGACCGGAAGGGGAATGGAGGTAGTCCTCAGAGGAGTGTGTGGGGAAAGGGGCCCACCGGTAAGAGGAAGGGGACCGCAGGAGCGGAGTGAGTATATGTGAGTCGGCTCGTCTCGGATTTTGCGGGTCGCGCGTGAGACGAAGGCGCCGAACCGCTCGAGGGGGGAGGAACCGTCCAGGTCCAGGGTGCCTGACGGGAGGAGGTGGGAGAGTAGGAAAGGGGGCGAGAGTTGGGAGAACCCTAAACCCTAGAAAACCCTAAGAAAATCCTAACCGGAGTTTAGGTGGTTAGGGGAGGGTAGCGGTGACCTAATCAAGAAAAAAAGATAATATGGAGGGGAGGGGGAAAAAAAATAGAATAAACAATAAAATTTCAAGATAAAAATAAAATAAAAGAAGAAAGAAAAATAAATAAAAAAATAAAATGTAAAGAGTGAGGGAAGAGGACTTATTTATTTTTTTGAAAATTTCGGCAGCATTTTYTTACCCCAACGGGGTCAAAATGTGTAAAGAGAAAGGAGAGACTAAGAGAAGCACACTAATTTTCACAATGCCGCAAATTAAAATTTTCAGAAAAATAAGTAAATAAATAAATAAATAGATACATAAATAAGGAGGTGGAGGAGAGTGAAGAGAAACTAACCAAGTTTTGGATTTTTCACAAATTTTGGCAGCACTTCGTTACCCCCAGAGGGTCAAAATGTGTGTCAAAAGCAAGAATGGGTAAGTCATAATCAGATTTAAGGGTGCCGCAGAAAAATTCAAATTTTTAAAATAAATAAAGAAAAATAAAATAAATCAGAAAGATGAGAAAAGAAGTAGGGAAGAAGATAATTCGAATTTTTTGAGGAACGAAGAAAATTTAAATAAAAAAGAAAGAGAAAAGAAAAAAAACAGAAAAAATCGAAGTGGGGGGGGGGGCGGATGAAAAAGTGATGAAAAAAGGAAAAAAATAGGTGGGAAAAAGAAGAGATTGAAGTGGTAGGTGAGAGAGATGATGGGGTTGTAGTTGGGGGAAGAAAGGAGGAGAGAAGGGTGAGAGAATGAGAGAGAAAACTATGGAAAAGGTGAAGAAAAGAGTGAGAGATTAGTAAAAGAAGGTGAGTGGAGAGAGAGGAGAGAAAAAGATGGTGGGAGATGAGTGAAGAGGGAAGGGTATGAGAGATTAATGGGAAGGAGAGGAGAGAAGTAGGGAAAAGAAACAAGGAGAGTGAGGTTGGGAGAGGAGAGAGCAAAAATATGGTAGTGGATGGAGAAAGAGTGAAGGGGATGAAAAATTAGTGGGGAGAAGAGGAGAGAAATGAGAAAAGTGGAGAGAGGAGTGAGAAAAGGTGATGGATGAGTGATGGTGAAAGAAAAAGAAGGTCAGATAATGAAGGGGAGAGAGGGAAAAGGGAGTGGGAGAGTGGATTAGGGATGAGAGAGGTGATACCCAACTCTTGGGTAACCAAGAGCATACAACTGCACCAAGATCCACAAGATCTTGGCCTTCACACACCCCTTGGGAGAAGGGGTCTTCAAGGTGGTGATGAACTGCTGCTGCACATTATCTGGGGTTGGCTGAGATCTTGATCAGTCACCCAGTTCCACTGTAATGCAGCTCTATAGCCAGGGGAGTCTTCAAAAAAATCCTCAGCAAACGTGGCACTTTTGGAGATGGTCACGGGTCAAGAGAGGAGATGTAGAGGGCAAAAACTCTTTTGCCAATAACTTTTCACCCGCTGGGTGAAATTTGGCAAAAGAGGTCTTGTTGGAAAGCTTTTTGAAAGCCGCTTCCAACGAGATAAGGCCTAGTATCAGCCACCGCCTAGAGTAATAGCGCTCATTGAAAACACGAGCGCGGGTGTTTTTTTTTATCTTTTGAAGAAATTGCGATATTTGAAAGATTGTAGCTCCTCAATCACCGCACAGAATTAGGCGATCTATAGCTTGTTCGAAGCGGCTCGTCAAGAGATTTCCAACAAGCTAAAGATCAATAAATTTA
>BFEA01000982.1:89486-116005 GCA_003427395.1 Chara braunii
GAGAGAGAGAGAGAGAGAGAGAGAGAGAGAGAGAGAGAGAGAGAGAGAGAGAGAGAGAGAGAGATCGGATCCCCTTAACACGGCTCAAACGGCCCATGCAGGCAATCTGAAGGGTCCTCGCAGCCATATAGCGCAGACCCCCCACCAAAACGAGGCATGCAGTGAATATGAAGTAGAGCACAAGCTGGCCGAATATATACTTAAGATTCGAATGCAGGTTTGTGTTTCGGCAGTTATGGGTTGCTCACGTAGCTCGGCCCTGTTGGTCTCTGCACGTGACTCTTAGGGCTTGGCTGCACTACTCACGAAATGTGCAAAATTAAAAATTAGAATGAATCTTCTGCAGAACGTCGAATATACGTCACCATATGTTTTGTCTTTTGTGCATTTGGTGAGTAGAGGCCCTTAGGGCCACTGCATGTATTCCTAAGAAAAGAAAAACGAGAAAAGAACGTATTCCTAAGAAAAAAAAAACGAGAAAGTAGAGAAATAGTGACTCATAACCGAGATGCACAGACCTGAATTCGAATCCATACTATACATTCTCTGCCCACGCTCACGAAAGATAAGTTTGAAGTGAACCTCTGCATGACGTAGGGTCCTAGCAAATACGCTGTAGGGATCCTTCGGAAAAGAGGCTGGACACAACTAGGACATGAATTCTCTCTCTCTCTCTCTTTCTCTCTCTCTCTCTCTCTCTCTCGCCCTCTCTCTCTTTCGCACACACACACACACACACACACACACACACACACACACACACACAAAGGGGGTCTGAAAGGGGGTCCGAAAACCCCCAACTGATGAGTGCGCTAGGGGGGCCCGGTCCCCAACCGGGTGCCCTGCCCGGCCAGGCCGCCTGGGACCTCCCCCGGGCCCCTGTCGGTCACCTGGGCAGCCCGGATCCCCACTCGTTTTTTTTCCCAATTTTGCGCTAATATAATAATATTTGAAAACATATGAATGAATTGCGTGACTGTTTCCAGACTTGTTTTATTTGTTGCTTGTCTATTTTTGCCAATATTGTGTTTTTCGCCAGCAGTTATGTACGTTGTGAACTGCAATTCACGGACTTGTTATACAAAATGTCATGACTTCTCTTGCAAAGGTACATTGCTCTCCACTCTATGTCTTTTGTTTCTTGGCTGGTTGTTGGCGAGGTCATGTTTGTCTTTGTTTCCATATGTCCGATTATGGACACTTGGACCGGGCTGTTGGGTCGAATGTCATGGGACCAATTTTGGCCGATGTGAATGGGTCACGTGCGTGGTGAAAATCAGCACCCTCCCTGCATAGTTTGTTCGCCAGCAGTTATGTACGTTGTGAACTGCAATTCTCTAGGAAGAGGGTTTGCTGCCTAACCTTCTCATTTATCAGGGATTCAAATTCATGTCTGTTTGTAAACGCCTGGATGGTCTGTACCATTCAGCCGCCACGTTCGCTGGGTTCCTTTTCTTTTTTTTATTTGTTTATTTGGGGTCGAATTGTTGGCTTTATTTTTGAAACTTGAAATTTTCCCAGTCGTCAGGCAAGGTAATGATAGAACGGGAAAAAAAAGGAAAGGAACCCTATGCCGGCGTCTATGCAGATTTGAAGTGAGTTTATTACATGTTTTTTAACTTTTTTAAAAAATTATATATATTTTTTAATTTATGACCTTTGTTTTTCTGTGTTGGGCAGGTTATGTGTCGCCAAAAATCAATGTTCCAGCACGATGTTTCGAGATACTTCCAGTTGGTAACATCACCGATGTTTAATCCTGTGGTGATATTTAATAATTTATAAAGTATCTGCGTTCCATATGAAATTTGAAAGGAATTTCACTTTTTTTTTAGAGACCAGCAAGTTTGCAAAGCGGGCTGTCTGATATATAACTCAATAGATTTTTAAGTTTGAACCTTCTTTTTTAATTACAAATTGGAATAAAAATAGGGTACCGGATGTGTGATTACTGTACTCTTGGACCAAATGTGTCCGTGGGACGTCTGGGACCCTAATTATGTGGGATCCTGGACAACACGTTTACAACCAATCTGTGGGTGACACTACTTTTATAAAAATAAGGGGTGCTTGAACTAAGTGGAGACCCCCTAAGAAAAGGAAAAATAAAAATTTGAAGATGGGGGGGGGGGGGTTGCTATGTGGGAGGTTCATGTGTGGTAGCTGCCAGGTGTTTTTGTCTTCTTTGTAGGGTATTCAGACTCTGTTTTCAGGGGGGTGTATTGGGGGGTTGTAGGGATGTGCTATGAGGGATGTTTAGGGGGTGTTTGAGGGTGGTCTGTGGGTGGTTTAGGTGTGGTGGTTCGTTGGTGTTTGTGTGTTCTATGCGGGTTATTGAGGGGGTGTTTCAGAGGGGGTGTTGAGGGGTGATGTGGGGTGTTTGGGGCATGATTGGGGCTGCTTGGGGGGTTCGAAAAAAAAACAGCAGGGGTTAGGGTATGCTCACACTATGGGCCTCGCTCCGCTACTCTCGAAATGTGCAAAACGAGAGTGAATCGTCCGCTAGATCATGGAGAGATAATTTTTGTCTCTTGTGCATGTTGAGAGTAGTGTAGCGAGGCCCTAAGATTTGTTACTGTGGGCAACAGGATCCGTTGGGCCTTCGCTCCAGCGCTCCCGAAATATGCAAAATAAGAATGAATCTCCCGCTATAACATGAGAAGATGCACTGCTGTGTTTGTTTCCCTTTTAGTAGCCCACGTTGGGCGTTGGATCCAGCCTCGCCAGATGTGCAAAACAATAATGAATCTGTCGTCACAACATGAGGAGATACACTGCATCCACAGTGGGCAAAAATTAGTGGTAACCATGCTCTATTGGAAGATGTATTCTCTACTATTCTGATTGCAACATTTTTTATTTTTATTTTTTTTCTGCTTTTGGCCCCTATTGCCAACGCGGCTGGTATTTGCTTGTTTTTTTAATATTCAATAATATATTCAAATTGTCTGGAAATTTATAACCGTATACCTCACTTCACATAGTACCCTCATGAAAATTTGAAAAAAAATATATATATATATTTATAAGTCACCCCTCCCTCCTCCCTCCCAAACCAACAACAATAACAAAACGGGGAAAAATGTAGGAATTAGGAAAAACAATAAGAAATTATTAACTCAGAAAACATGTTTTTAACATTGTCATCTTTGGCGTTTTTTTTTTTTTTTCCTAGTCATCCAAATGTTGCTATAAATTTATGGACATACACGTCGTCTGACGGAGAACCCGCGTAAAAGTTTATTAAAAAATACAATGGAAAAAAAAAATAGGTCAAGTTCAGTAATAACAGAAACAAGGGTCCGTGACGAAACCAACCTTGCAGATACTTATACTTACCCGAAAACAACTCCATATGGAAATAATCAACAATGTCATCTTGAGAACTAATGGTTCGCTTCTGTTTTTTTTTTGGTCGTTTTGATGTGTCTTTTTCTATCTTGCAGGCATATCTCCTTTGGTTTCTCCGTCGAATGCTACAAAAGGATGAAATTGTTGATATCTTTGCACGCCTCTCATTGTGAAGGATCCTTTTTGCTGCAGTTTCCCCTGCTAACATGTGGAAGGGAAAATATGTCGGTTGCTCCCCTGCGATTGATTAATTGCACCTTTGAATTGTGTTGGTCTGAAAACCGTTAGTAGCCACTCTCACTCGAAGTGGCACATCGTGAGAGTCAGTCCACAGATTGGAGGTCATTCTTAATGGTTTTTTTCCATAGAGCTTACTTGCGTGTGCTCGTAGTTGTAAAGCCCACAGATCATTTTTTTCGCTAAACCTTTCATTTCAGCTTCTTTCGACTTTGAATTCAATTATATTCTTTTTTTTTTTTTTTTTTTTTTTTTTTTTTTTTTTTTTTTTTTTTTTTTTTTTTTTTTTTTTTAGTTGACTGGTTTTGCTTTTCAAACGGTCTCGGTTCAATAAACATTTTGAAGTCTAGGCATCTATGTATGAATGTAAAGAAATATCGGTTGTTTCATTAATCCTGATAAATACTCTATCACAGTGGTGCCTTATTTTCGCTGATAAAATAAAAATAAAAATTGTGCGACTGTCCTCCTTGTTCTTTTTTTTTTTTCCTCCTCCCTATGTTTTTTTTTTTCTGTCCTCCATGTTCTTTTTTAATAATTTTTTTACCTCCTTGCTCTTTTTTTTTTTTTGTCCTCCTTGTTTTTTTGTTTTGTCTTCCTTGCTTTTTTTTTTTTTTTTTTGTCCTCCTACGTTTAATCGTCAGGTGAAAAAAATCATTCAGCCGCTTGTCTGCTTTCTGTCTCGATGTCTAAATTGCATTCATAATCAGTCGCTTAATCCAATCCTCTTTGCTAATAGGACCTCCAAGTAGCCAAAGAAAACCACTCTTTACCATCCATAAGGGGGATACTCATATCACCCTCTCTATTAGATCCTACAGAGTCCTCAAGTTAAAAAAAGAAAAATTAAAAATGAAGTGAAAAACATGGGCGTATTTTACCACCTCTCGCGGGTCTGATTGCTAATGCAGTTTGTGATCCAATCTGGTATAAATAATAATTAATTTTGTAATCGTCACTTTTCTAACAACCACTTTTTCCTTAAATTTGTAATTACTGTTGATTCAGATAACAAATTTTTAATTACTCTCTCGCTCTGTGTGTGTGTGTGTGTGTGTCTCTCTCTCTCTCTCCCTCTCCCTCTCTCTCTCTTTGTAATTATGAACAACTGATTTTTTTTATTTTTTTTTATTTTTAAACCCAAACTATCCAATTGCGTGTCAAATCTGGACAAGACGACGTTTCAGGTCCTTTTTTATTGTCATAATCTGGGGTACCATAGTGGCTCAAGGTCAATTGCCCAACCGGGCAAAAAAAAATTAAAAACATGAAAAAGTTTTTTAGTTTTATTTTATATTTAAAAATTGGTAAACAATGTTGATGTAACGTCGTGGCAACAACTGTTCAATTTTGTTTTTCACATAACACAGTTTGTTTTTGGATTTTTTGGATTTTTTTTTTTTTTTTTGGCTGAGAACTTTCATGATCCTTGTATGGGCGGGCCCCCCGGGGACCGGGCGGCCCGGCTGGTAGTCTAAGACATTATAGTATAACGTGGCATCCCGGGATATAAATGTAGAAGTGATAAAGTAGAATCATGAAATCCCGGAGTCTATTTTCGGTAACGAAACCTCGAAAGCACGCTGGGATATAAATCTAAAAGTGACCAAATATAATCCCGAAATCCCGGCGTCTATTTTGGGTAACGAAACCCCGAAAGCACCCCGTGATATAAATCTAGAAGTGACCAAGTAGAGTCCCGAAATCTCGGAGTTTATTTTCAGTAACGAAACCCCGAAAGCACCCCGGGATATAAATCTAGCAGTTACTAAGTAGAATCCTGAAATCCCGAAGTCTATTTTCGGTAACGAAACCCCGAAAGCACCCCGGGATATAAATATAGAAGTGGCCAAGCAAAATCCCGAAATCCTGGAGTCTAGTTTCGGTAATGAAATCCCGAAAGCACCCCGTGATACAGATCTAGAAGTGACCAAGCAAAATCCCGAAATCCAGGTGTCTATTTTTGGTAACGAAATGTCGAAAGCACCCCGGGATATTAATATAGAAGTGACCAAGAAGAATAATGAAATCCTGAACTCTATTTTCGGTAACGAAACCCCGAAAGCACCCCGGGATATAAATCTAGAAGTGACCAACTAGAATCCCGAAATCCAGGAGTCTATTTTTCGTAAAGAAACCCCGAAATCACCTCGGCATATAAATATAGAAGTGACCAAGTAAACCTGAATCCTGATCGCGGAGTCTATTTTCGGTAACGAAACCCCGAAAGCACCCCGGGATATAAATCTAGAAGTGACCAAGCAAAATCATGAAATCCCGTAGTATATTTTCGGTAACGAAATGCTGAAAGCAACTGGAGATATAAATCTAGAAGTGATCAAGAAAAATCACAAAACTGCAGAGTCCATTTTCTGTAACGAAACCCCGAAAGCACCCAAGGAGATAAATCTAGACGTGGCCAAGTAAAATCACGAAATCCCGGAATCTATTTTCAGTAACAAAACGCCGAAAGCACCTCGGGATATAAATCTAGAAGTGACCTAGCAAAATCACGAAATCCCGGAGTTTATTTTCGGTAATGAAATGCCGAAAGCACCTCGGGATATAAATCTAGAAGTGACCAAGCAAAATCACGAAATCCAGGAGTCTATTTTCGATAACGAAATCCCGGAGTCTATTTTCGGTAACGAAACCCGGAAAGCACCCCGGGATATAAATCTAGAAGTGACAATCCCGGAGTCTATTTTCGGTAACGAAACACCGAAAGCACCTCGGGATATAAATGTAGAAGTGACTAAGCAAAATCACGAAATCTCGGAGTCTGTTTTCGGTAACGAAACCCCGAAAGCACCCCGGGATACAAATCTGGAAGTGACCAAGTAAAATCCCGAAATCCCGGAGTCTATTTTCGATAACGAAACTCCGAAAGCACCCCGGGATAAAAATCTAGAAGTGGCCAAGGAAAATCATAAAATCCCGGAGTCTATTTTCGGTAACGAAATGCCGAAAGCACCTCGGGATATAAATCTAGAAGTGACCAAGCAAAATCACGAAATCCCGGAGTCTATTTTCGGTAACGAAACGCCGAAAGCACCTCGGGATATAAATCTAGAAGTGACCAAGCAAAATCATGAAATCCCGGAGTCTATTATCGGTAACGAACCGCCGAAAGCACCTAGGGATATAAATCTAGAAGTGGCCAAGTAAATCACGAAATGCCGGAGTCTATTTTCGGTAACGAAACGTCGAAAACACTTGGGATATTAATCTAGAAGTGGCCAAGAAAATCCCGAAATCCCGGAGTCTATTTTTGGTAACGAAACCCCGAAAGCACCTCGGGATATAAATCTAGAAGTGACTAAGTAAACATTTGTCGAAGTGGACGAGAGATACATTATATTTCATGAAATATATAGCATCCATTAACCACTTCTCGTTCATGTATGTTGTGATGTTCCGGTTCATTCTTAGTTGATCTTTCCTCCATGTGCATGTGTCCTTCTCTAGTTCAAACTTCTCATTGTCAAGTTCATGTATGGTGTAATGTTCCGGTTTATACTTAGTTGGCCTTTCCTCCATGTGCGTGTGTCTTTCACTAGTTCAATCTTCACATTGTCAAGTGCACGTGTGTTGAGGTGTTCTGGTTTACACTTAGTTGATCTCTCCTCCATGTGTATGTGTTTTTCACTAGTTCAATCTTCATATTGTTAGGTTCGTATGTTTTGTAGCATTCTGGTCGTACTTAGTTGCTCCTTCGTACATGTGCATGTATTTTTCAATCTCTCATTGTCAAATTCATGTGTATTGTAGTATCTCGGTTCATACTTAGTTGATCTTTCACTAGGGGATGGGTGACCGACATTTGACTGCTACTACTATGGGATGGGTGACCGACGAAGGCAAAAGGCAAAAAAGCAACGATTTGATTATCAATATCACTCTCTTCTCTCCTTCTCTCTCTCCCTCCCTCCCTCCCTCCCTCCCTCCCTCCCTCTCTCTCTCTCTCTCTCTCTCCTTCTCTCTCCTCTCTTTCTCTTTCCCTCTCTCTCTCTCTCTTTTCCTCTTTCTCTCCCTTCCTCTTCCACTCCGACTCTCTCTCCCTCTCTACGCCTTGCCCTCTCTCTCTCTCTCATCCCCTCACTTGGCTTATGACAAACTCTTCTCCCCTCACTTGTTACATTGTCAGGGTGCGGACGGTAAGAAGAGATCAAACCTCACTTGGTTGAGAAAGAGGGCAAGGGGAGGGTAGCCGGTCGCTTGTGCCACCAAGAAGGCAAAGGAAAGGACGTTTGGAAAAGTGGGAAAGGGGCGGAATCCGGGAGAAAAATATAAGTTGAAGAAAAGTCAGTTTGACTCAACCGTTTCCCCGACTGCATGACTATCAGAAGAGAATGGGCTGATTGAGCAAAGAAAGGGAACAAAGAGCAGCCAAAGAGCATGGAAAGATAGGCATGTGGGAAGGGCTATGTGTTGACCCCCAACGGGGGATCGTATGGATTTCTTGCTTTGTGTGTGGGACTGTGCAGGTAAGTGAAGGCTAGGGATGCCTTGAGCGGGATAGGGCCGGGAGGAACCGGGCATCAAAAGGAAAAGGGAAGAGGGGCAAAGGGGCTACAATCCATGGAAAGGACCTTTGCGTTTGAGACTTGGATTGTGAATGAGGGAATGAAGTGCAACCTTGACAAGAGAAATGTGAAGTTGTGTGTGCATGCATGTAAAGGCCCTGAAAAGACTAAGGGGCCTACGTCAATAGGGTTGAAGGAGATGTATGAGACCCGATGGCTGCGTAGAGGCGAGGGGGAGGACGCCATCGCCGCACCCCGATGACGTCGTAGGAACACAATGCTTAGGGAAATTGTGCGCGGCCCAAGGATGACACATAGCCTGTGCACAAGAGAAGAAAACTCTCAAAGAACCCTTGGACTGCCTGCGTATAGGAAGGAGCAATTGCTTGAGAACACAACCAAGTATCGAAAAAAAAATCAGCGTTGCCGAATGACCAGCGAGACTGCCACCCGGCGTGAGGGTTGAGCTACATCCCCAATGTCAAAGCTCTCTCCCGTGATGGCCCACCCCCATCCATCTCAAAGCACTAGGTGGGGATGGCCTTGGGATGAATGGCCCGCGCCCTGAGCATGAGTGTGGGCGGGCCGAGCCAACTGGGACCCGCAGTGGGGTCGACTAAGGCTCGAAAGTCTACCGGGGCTTGGTCCTACAAAAATGGTGGAGGTGACGGGCAGGGGTTAAACTGACCCTTGACGGGGGCGCCCGACGCATCGACGTATACACAACCCAAGATAAGGAAAATTAACTTGTGTTTTCTCTTTCCCTTGTGAGTATCAGATTTGAGAGTGACTGGCGCATGGCATGGCCAGGCCTGGAGATATAACATGCATGCTATGCACTTGATTAGCCGTTTCCTTGTGGAATGACTCTAGCCCTCCTTCGTTCGGTGTTGGTGTTCGCCAGTCCGGGAAAACCTTGGGCAAGTCGCAAGTCGACCCTTCCTCTTCATATGAAAGAAGGGTTCCGGTTACCTGGCAGGCGGTTGGTACTTCGGCTTCGGCCGGATTCCAATAAAAATCCCGCGGCGGAGTGATCCGACCGAATGGGTGCCTTTCTCTCCTCTTCTTTGAGCCCAGCGGGCTCATGCACTTTGCAGTTTGAAATGCTTTAAGAAACCAACATGAACACAACGGGTCATCAAGAAGGAACAATCCCGGCCTATGAAAGGACATACAAATGAAGAGAAAGAGAATGAAGGGAGTTGCTAGACTCCAAGGAAAACTAGCTCACCTTTGAAGATTCTCACGAGAAGGAACCAACCACTGTGTATGGATGTAGGGGGAGTGACACTCATTGTCCTGAGAGAAAATTGTGAGGCTATGGGTAGGAAGCGATGGGTGCACTAAGGGAAAGACACTTGTATTATATGTGTCCCATTTGAGACTTGTGATTTGCATGATGGGATTTGAGCGTCCTGCCTTTCGGAAGGAAAGGATGGGTTTGCACCGGCCAGTGCGGGTTGCGAAACGTCGCTCTCTTTTGAGGTTGTCGGGTGTTCGTGTGTGGAGGTCAGGCCACTGAGCTGTCAGATGGGAGTTTGTCACGCCGGTTGATTAGTAGCATTCCCGCCAGGGCGGTCACTAGCTTGGCTCGATGATCTTGCCCAGACGAGGTGCGAAACGTCTCCTCAGGCGGGGCTTAGCCTGTTGGCTGACGGGGGGAGTATCACTGCATATGGGCAAGGAAGGAACCTCGGTGCTGATTAGTAGCTTCTCGTAGCACAGCTTGAGAAAGGTTGATTTTTGTCGGACTGATGGAAGTGAATGCCCGGACGGCTGACTACTGCTCCTAACGGGGTGCGCAGGGGTAATTCCCGGTACCAACGAGGGTATGCAAGAGCGGCAAAACGGGATGGGGTATTTTGGGCGAATGGAGAGGGGTAACGCCCTGTGCCGGAGCCTGGGTACCGCGCTCGCGACGGTTGAGCTGCGCTTGAGGTATGGGATAAAACTTTACCGATAGTACCAGTGGAGAGACCATATTGGGAAAAGGCCGGTGAGGAGATGACCGACCCGCATGTGAGATTGCCTGATTTTTTTTTAGTTCCACCCCCCTGTAAAGATTGATTGAGCTTGGATTGATGGACGAACATAATTATAAGTCTATTCTCCCCTCCCCATCTAAGTCTACACGAGTGAGAGATGATCGGAAGGAAGGAGGATAGAGGTCAGTTGGAATGGAACCAAGAGAAAAAATGAGGAGAAATGGATGGCCGACCGAGGGTATTATGAGATGGTGGTATTTAGGAATGGGGAGGTAAATTAGGGAGACCTTGATGAGGGGTCTGAAATAAGTCTCATATAGGACGAGGGTTGACCTAACCAAATGGGACCGTTTGGTACTCTCTTATGAAAACAGGGGTCGGGTGCTGAAAACAAGATGGCGTGGTGGTTGTCTTCCCCGATCTATACCAGTGGTCCAGAAATGTCAGTAGATGTAAGGGATGGGGTATCGGTCGTCCTCCCGGAAGATGGGACGTGGACAGATCTTGAGTCAGCATATCAAACCGTAACGCTGGAAGGGGAAGACGCGTTCCTTTGGATGGAGACAGTATGGGCTAATGTTAGCTTGACGAGGTTGTCGCCGAGTTTAATGGATTTGGAGTTCCGAGGGACAGTTGAAGCCCGGGGGTGGATCTACTTGTCACAAGACAGGGAGAATGATATGGTCACAGAATTGACACTCGGGAATACGCCGGACGAGTTGTTTAGGAAGACAGAAGCGGAGGTTGTATGGGTTGCGTGTCAGCGGAGGGAAATGGAAATGGAAAGAGTAGATGTGCGGGTGGAACTTGGGGATAGGGGAAGCGTGAGGCGACCCGTCAGAACCATGCGATGTGTGCTGCCCCCCTTTCTGGTGGATGCGGTCTTCGGAACCCGGAGCAGGCTAGTACGGATATGCCAGTCCATGACGACCCTCGAACTATACCAGTGCGCTAGGCAAGACTTCTTTCGATTGTCGGTAGAAATGGGGCCGTTTGAAGGGAATTGGACGGAGGAGCTGGCAGAGATGCTAAACTGCCTTAGCGTAGACAATGTCTTTGTCCCTAGCTCCGTGTATTGGGGGATAGTTTACAGAAATATGGCTGTAGGGGAGATATTCCTGGAAGGGGTGAAGGAGTTGTTCTACAATGAAGAGGACGACTTCAGTGACGAGGACGAAGATGATGAGATAGAGGACTGAGACTTCTAAGGATGGTGACTTACCTAGGGGGAACGGGTGGCCTGGTATTGTGCAGGAAGGGAAAAAATGACTAGAGAGGAAATGATGATGGAATACACCTTCAAGGGATGGGAACCAAGGGGACTCAGAGGACGAATAAAAATGCCTATACCGGCAGAAAATGAGTGGAGAGGGACCACGTGCGACTTGGTTGGGTTTGAGGTTGCCCCGGGGTTATCATATGTATGGATAGAGCGAATTTGGAACCCGATAAGGGAGGAGGAAGGCTGGAATGAGATAGCGAAAGGCAAAGTGGAATCGGTCGGGGCGGTCGTTCTTTCCAAACACCGGTGACGCCAATTTTGCACTACGTTAGCAACGGGACAAGATCCAATGTGGCTTCTAGAGGATGTGGAGGCGCGAACCCGAAAAGAAGGCAATAGGTTCGCCAATGAGGGATGGGACGAAGTTAGTAGCAAAGTTGTGATGGGGGGATGAAAGGAACTCAAGTCTCCAAGCCTACGGACAACGGCGTGGGTGCTCGAGTTCGTGGCTGAGTGGTTTGGGGGTTTCAAGCACATCGTATACGTGGACGATTCCATGAAAGAAGTACACATAGAGTGTGTCTGGCTGATTGAGGAATTCTATAGGATCTCGTTAAAATATTGGCCCTTCTACAAAGATAAAGTCGGGGAAGTCCTCACCGTCGTGAGGATAGACAAGTATGACCGCCTAGAGGTAGACACGGAGGCTTGGGACGCCATAGTTAGCCGGGAGGCGGCGGTCGCTCCATCCGACGTGGATGGTGTTTTTAAACTGTTTGAGGTACCGTGGTTCGATTAAAGGGACCAGGAAATCGAACGCCGCAGATGTGGGGCGCCTGACAGAAAAGAGGAAAGGGGGCATAAGTGAGAGAGGAAACAGTAGGAAGATGGGAAGTTGCTGAAGGATGGGCCGTGATTCTTTCTATGTGGACTATGGAGGAAATTACCGAAACAGCAATAGCGGCAAGACGTGTGCGAACTGAACGCCAGCCCCGGTAACCCGGACCGCCCTGGAATAACGGCAGGCGATGGGAAGTGTCCCTTCCGTCAAATTCCAACTCTCGGGGATTCGACGTGGAATGGAGGGTCGTGACTCTAGGGAGAGACAGCGCCTTCATGTTGGTGGAATGTCGGTGGACGAGGATGAGACTCAACCGAGGGCCTGGGGATGACCTGTTTTCCAATTTAGAGGTAACCGGGGTCCTATACCTACCCGAGACTGACTGACACTTGCTGGGGATAGGAATAACGCAAGACCTCGAGCTGGCTTTCGTCTTTCGGAGGGCGGCCCGGGTGTTGACGTGGATAGGACAATCAGTCAGGGGTAGAAGAAACGTGGACTTACTTACCAGGGTGGAAATGAGAGGTAGGAGGGAATTCAGGGTACCGACCACGCCGCTGTGGTGCCGGGTCCTCCGATTTATAATAGACCTCATCTTCGGGAGCCTCGCAAGGGCGCAGGAGTTGGCAGACTCGACAATAATCTGGGTAGACCACTTCCCCTATCAAGACCCGGGATGTCATAACGAGGAATACCTGGCAGCGGAGAAAATGGCTACGGAGGCCGATTTAGCGGCAGTTCAGAGGAAGAACTTCACAACGTACAACGACTTCCTACGGGAGTTTACTCTGGTAGCGGTAAGGATCCCCGGGGTCATGAACCGGATAATAAGCAAATACTTCCTCAGACAGTTCTCCGAGTTCGACAAAGACAAGATTTTATCGGCTTACCAACAGACGAGCAAGTTTGTAAACACCACGGATGTTGATTTTAGCACAGTAACGGATCTGGCCGAGACGACAGTAGTGACCGAGACATTGGCCTTACTTAAGGAAGGGGAGGTCATAGATCTGACCGGTAGGACAGGCGACAAGGTAAAGAAGGGGATTGAAAGTCTACATGAACGGGTGTACGGAGTCGGCAACAAGATTGAAAGAGTAGAGAACTCATCGCAGAACCTACGGCGTCGCCATACGCGAACCGGTGGTTCGTCTTTCGGAAGCCCAACAAGACGCTGAGATGGATTCATGACCTGCAGAAGTTGAATGCGGTAACCATCCGGGATGCTGACTCACTGCCTCAGGCCGATTTATTAGCAGAGTCACACGCTGACCGGAGCATTTACTCCCTGATAGATTTGTACTAAGGGTACGCCCAACTTCCATTGGATGTTCGGGACAGGTCATACACTGCAATGCACACCCCCGTAGGCCAGTTGCAGATGTAGGTGATCCCTATGGCCTTCACAAACGAGGTAGCCGAAGCGCAATGGAGAATGTTCGTCGTAGCCGGGGACATGTTCCCTGGGGGTTGGCTGCTCGTTGCTGAAAAGCCACGAGATATGAGGTGGCCGTTGGCTGCGGCCAACAAAAAAAGGAAAAGGGAAAAAAAAAGGGGGAACCTAGAGCTGAAGTGCCACTTGGCGCTCTTCGAACTGCCTGGGGCACTTTGGCCCAGTGCACCTCGTAGTCACCCATGGAAACGGGTGACCATTTTCTGCAGAGAGGTGGGTTTGCTCGTTTTCTGATTTTTTTGTTTTTTTTATAGATTTTCATTAGATTTAATTTCTTAATTTTTTCTTTAGATTTTTTATTTTTGTTCTGTGCCCGTTCGTTTTTGACGAACGGGCTGCCCCTTTGGTATGGGGTGAGCACAATTGAATGGACTTGCCCCTAAAACAGGGAACTGTCCACTCAGACTGTGTGTGTGTGGGGGGGGGGGGGAACCAATGCCTGCCTGCGCCCGCTCGTTGAGAAAAACGGGCAGCAGGACTCTTAGCCTTGGAACCTGGCACCGATGGGGCCCAGGTTCGGGCGCGTGCTGCAGCAAGGGAAAGAAGACCCTGCAGAGCTTGACTCTAGTTCGACTCTGTGAATTGACTAGGGGCTGCGCACCTGGCTGTGGGTGCAGCACAGGTGCGCACACTGTGGGAATGGACAGGCAGATGTCTGTTCGAGATGAACAGACTCCTGCATCTGGTTGGAATCAGCCAATTTAAGGCTGAATCCGACCAGAATGACAGACCAGGTTCAATACCTGAGCCTGGGACTTGAGCTTTTCAAGTCTGAGATCGAAATGTGGCCCTTGATCATGAGCAAGATCAAGGGATGACCTCAGATCCGAGTCTTGGGTGAGGTAGAGTGGCTGCCTCAACCACTTTTCTGGTTATAAAAGCAGCCTCCAGCCCCAACAGCCAAGCATTCTTGGCAGCAATGCTGGGCTCTCACTTGTGAGATTGCTGGCTGGCTGCAGAGAAGTGAGGCGGAGCGGAGCTGCTGACGACGAGGGAGGTTTGCAGGAGGAAGGAAGAGGTTGCTGGAGGTGGCCATAGCTGTGGAGTACAGCCATAGCCGCCATCTCAGCAAGGAGGGAGGAAGAAGCACCTGAGGACTGCAAGGTGCGCGGGGTGGAGGCTGCCATAGCCACCACCTTGGTGATAGTGGTGTGTGAGGGAAATGCTGCGCGGATTTTCGACGGCGACAACCATCTTTGAGCAGCACTGGGGAAGTGCTGCCCACGTGGCGTGACGTCGGCGGCTGTTTTTGTAACGCAGGGGAGGTGCTGCCCAGATTTTTGCAGCGACGACGGCACGTTCTTCTGCGGCGGAAGCGCTGCCGGAGTTTTACGGCAGCAACACTCAGATTGGGGTGACGTTGAGGAGGTGTTGTCCGGGTCTTACGGCGACAACACTCGTTGTTTTTTTTTGCGATAGTGAAGCGAGAGCGCTGCCCGGATTTGACGGCGACAACTTTCATTTTGTCAGCGTTGACGAGGAAGCGCTGCCGTTTTTTTGCGGTATCTGCGGCAATTGTTGCAAGGTTTAAGGAAGGTATTGTTAGATCGACGCAGCGGTGGCAGCCTTTTTGGGCAGAGGAGCGAGAACGCTGCCCAATTTTTGCAGCGGCAACACCATTTTAAACGACGGTGGTGCAGGGGCGCTGCTTATGCAACAGTACTGGTTCCCTCCAGATTGACGTTGTGCTGCTAGCATATTGTGGCAATGACGCCTCGACACAGTAGTGGCATAGTGGTACTGGTCGCAAGTGGTGACGACGGTGGGACACTGAGGGGATTGTGTGTTAGTGGGCGATCCTTTTAAGGGAGTGGTGTGTATCATTTTCTGACAGCTTACTGCGGCGATCTTCTCAGTTGGAGTGTGATTTATACGACTTTCTTGAGTGAGCCGTTTGTTATCTTCAGTTCAACTTCACTCAAGGAACCATTTTTGCCTATCGTGGTAGACGTCTTTCCCTTTCCTATGAGACATCTGAGGCGGGGGTTCGTTGCCTTAGGGGCCGGCCCTGCTATCGACTTAGAGTGGACCGCTTATGGGGGGGGATAACATGCTATTGTGGTGGAGCCAGCCTGACTCCTGAGATCCGAGGTTCGCTCGGGCGAGGACGAGGGGAATCCCGGACCACCTCCTAGCGAGAGGACATGCGCCTACTCACGGAAGGGCTTTAAATTCTTAACGCCTCACGTTAGGGTCAACGAGGGTCAGAAGGACAAAGCAACCAACAAAATTTGAAAGCGGATCCTTGTCCTTAATGGGGCGGAATGAAAGGACTTAGCAATGCATCTCATCAAGTCGAGAAAGTTGTGACAGTCCTGCCGTCTGACAGGCAGAGTGGAGATACTTTAGTGAGACGTCACTTCAGCGTCGCATCGTGTATAGGTCATGCCTTGATAAGTGTTGTTCGGAGCCGAGGCAACCTTTGTCGTGTGCATTATTGTATTACATATAGGTTGATTTAAGAGGATAAGTCAACTTACGTTGACCTGAATCGTCTCATGAAAGTGTTTTGCCTGTTTAACTTTTGATTGTCTTTGAGAGAAGGGACTAGGATCACTAAAAAATTTCCTTACACTTGGAATGTCTCGTCCTCGTCGACCGACGCCGCTCCAATTCTTGGGAGATCAGCGCCCCAGGGACAAACGACGTTCGAGTCCACTTTGGCGTTTAACCATACGTACCTATGCTACAGGGAGCGAGCAAACGCCCTCGGCCGACCTACCTCTGCAATTTCATTATAAAAGCCTTCGCATGTGGGTCGGTAGCTCGGCGGGGATACGCCCCTAAGGGTGGTGACAGCCCCTTGGGGAAGGTAAGTTGTGCCCCGCGAGAACCTATTCTGTCGTAGGGGACTGTGGGATGTACAACTGGCGCACTCGGTCGGAGCGGCGAAGGGACGACGCGGGTTACCGTGTCGTCCCCGAGTTATCTCTGAAAAGTTGAAAGCCTAAGTTTCTCCTGCGTGACGGGGCCGGAAGTGCCCTCGCTCGCGCGGGGGCCCATGTGCTCGACAACGCGAACACAACATTAAGATAAGGAACGAGGACTTGTGTATGCTCTATTCCCTTGAGAGAATCAGATTTGAGGGCGGTTGGGCGCATGGCAAGGCCAGACCTGGAGGAATAACATGCGTGATGCACACTTGATTAGCCGCCTCCTTGGGAGGTGACTCTAGTCCTCCTTCTTTCGGGTTGATGTTTGTCAGTTCGGGGAAGCCTTAGGCAAGCCGCAGGTCGACCCTTCCTCTTCGTGTGAAAGAAGGGCTCCGGTTACCTGGCAGGCGGTTTGTGCTCGGCCTAGGCCGGGTTCGAATGAAAATCTCGCGGCGGAGCGATCCGACCGACATGGGTGCCTTCTTCTCTCTTCTTCGGAGCCCGCTTGCACTGCCACTTGAAATGCTTGAAGGAACCTCATACGAACAAAATGGTAATCGAGAAGGAACAATCCCGCCCTATGAACGGACAGCCAAAGAAAAATGAAGGGGATGAAGGGAGTTGCTAGACTCCGAGGAAAAATAGCTCACCCTTGAAGATGCTCACGAGAAGGAACCAACCACTGTGTATGGAAGCAAGGGGAGTGACACACACAGTCCTGAGAGAAAAGTGGTGAGATATGGGTAGGAAGCGCTGGGTGCACCAAGGGAAAGGCACTTGTACTATGTGTGTCCCACTTGGGACTTGCGTTTGCATGATGGGATTTGAGCGTCCTGCCTTTCGGAAGGAAAGGATTGGTCTGCACTGGCCGGTGCGGGTTGCGAAACGGCGCTCTCTTTTTGTAGACTGCCGTGTGTTCGCGTGTGGAGGTCAGGCCACCGAGCTGTCGGACGGGAGTTTGTCACGCCAGTTGATTAGTAGCATCCCCGTTCGAGCAGTGACGAGCTTGGCTCGATGATCTGTCGGATGGGGTGCGAAACGTCTCCTCAGGCGGGACTTAGCCTGTTGGCTGGCGGGGGGAGTACCATTGCATGCGGACAAAGACGGAGCCTCGGAGACGATTAGTAGCTTCTCGTAGCATGGTTTGGAAAAGGCTGATTCTTGTCGGACCGATGGAAGTGAATTCCCGGACGACTGACTTTTGTCCATGTATTTAGGCACACGGGGTAACCCTCGGTGTCGGCATGGATGTGCAAGAGCGGCAAGACGGGATGGGGTATTCTGGGTACAAGGAAAGGGCTAACGCCTTGCCGGAGCCTGGGTACCGCGCTCGCGACGGTTGAGCTGTGTTTGAGGTACGGGATAAAACTCTACCGATAGTAACAGTGGAGAGACCACTTTGGGGAAAAATGCCGGTAAGGAGATGACCGGCCTGCGTGCGAGGATTGCCTGGATTTTTTTCTTTTGTGCCCCCCTCTGTAAAATTGCTTGAGATTGTTGGGATGGGACCAAGCTTTCGAAGTCTATTCCCGCCCCCTTCTAAGTCCGCACGAGTGAGAGAAGATGGAAAGGAGCCAGGATAGGAGTCGGAAGGAAATGAAACCAAGAAAAGGAACGCCGGCTGGGGGTGACCAATTGGGAGTACAATGGGGACAATGGTGCTCGGAAAATGGCCGGGGAAAATTAGGGAGACCCGGATGAGGGGTCTGAAATAATGCTCATCTAGAGTTAAGGGGGGACTAGCTTGACCAGAAGGGTCGTGTGGTGCTTTTTCCGGAAAGCAAGGGACCGGGACCGGGAAAAACAAGATGGCGCGGTGGTTGTCGTCTCAAGTCTATTCTAGTCGTCCGAAAATGCCGATAGATGTAAGGGGCGGGGTATCCGTCGTCCTCCCGGAGGAAGGAACATGCACGGACCTGGAACCAGCGTATCAGCTGTGATGCTAGATGAAAAGGACACGTTTCTCTGGAAAGAGATGATATGGATTAAGGTCAGCCTGACGAGACTGTCACCGAGCTTGATGGACTTGGAATTTCGGGGAGCGGTGGAAGCCCGGGGGTGGCTCTACTTGTCCCAGGAAAGGGATCAACGATACCAAGGACGATGACGAGATAGAGGATTGGGACTTCTGAGAAAGGGGCTTACCCGGGAAAATGGGTGGTCGACTATGTGCAGGAAGGAAGCAATGGCTAGAGAGCTCCAGCTACGGGACTGCACGTTCAGAGGATGGGAGTCGAGGCGAGCTAAGGGGGGGGTAGAGATGTCTATACCAGCGGATGATGAGTGGAGAGGAACCACGTGTGATTGGGTTGGATTTGAGATTGTGTCGGAGTTGTCATACCTTTGGGTAGAACGCATCTGGAACCCGTTAAGGGAAGAGGAAGGATGGGCGGAGATTGCGGAAAGTAGGGTGGTATCGGTCGGGACGGTCGTCCTCTTTGAGCAGGGATGACACTTATTTTGCACCATGCTCGCAGCAGGACAAAGTCTGATGTGACTTCTGGGGAATGCTGAGGCAAGGGTTCAACAGGCAGGTAAGAAGTTTGCCAACAAAGGATGGGATGTGGTTAGCAGTAAGGTCGTGATGGGGGGATGGAGGGAGTTCAGGGCCAACTGCCTACAGATCAAGACTTGGGTACTCGAGTTCGTGGCTGACTGGTTTGGGGGTTTCGACCACGTCGCGGAGATGGCCAGCACTATGGGACGGGTGCACGTAAATTGCGCATGGCTGACAAAAGAATTTTATAAAACATCGCTGAAATTCAGGCCCTTTCACGGCGACAGAGCCTGGGAGGTCCTCATTATTTTGGATATAGACAGGAACGATCGGCTAGAAGTGGCCCCAGAAGTCAGGGACGCCATAATCCGCCGAGAGGTAGCAGCAACACCATGCTATGTGGATGATGTGTTTAAACTGTTCGAAGTATTGTGGTTCAATTAAGAGCAGGAAAAACCCGGGCTAGTGGGGTAAGTTAGGGGGTAAAAGGAAGAAAAGAAGAGGGAGAGAGAAAAATTAAGGGGAAGCATAGATAGGAGGAGATGAGCACCATGCAGGGCCAGTCGAGTAAAGGAATACTAAGATAAGGGACGGGATGCCTGGTTATTGTAGGGGTTGTTGCGGACCACGGGGTAAAGAATTGAAGGTAAGCAAAGAGCGCGTTGCGTCTAAAACTTTCATAATATAATATCCGATTTCGAAACCGAGAAATTCCGCTAACGCGCCTCGATCGACACCAGAGAAAGAGGTAGGTTAGCCAAGCTATATATACGTTGGATAGGAACAAGATTCTCTAATAAGCCCCACTTAATTGGAGACTTCAATGATTTTTTTACTGGAAGTCAGAGGACCCGTAGTACCTGCCTAACTCGAAAGAACCTGGTAACAGGAAAGCACTGCCTACTTGCTTTATTTATTCATCTTTCTACGCTTCGTCTTAATGCGCCGCGACTGCCCTACCTGTACACTTTCTTTTCATAAAATTCATAATCCAGACCGTTCAGACTTTAATCCTATTTACTCCCCATGCTTTCGCACCTCAGCGTCAGTAGAAACCCAGAATGCTACCTTCGCTTTTGGTGTTCCGGACATTCCTCGAGAATCGCCCACTGGGAATTGAGCCGCCGATGGAAGTGGCTAGCGGTGTGGAAATCAGCCTACCCACAGCGAATGAGGTCCGACAGCCAGTAATGGATTGGATCGGGATCGAGCTTATGGAAAATACGGCTTACTTAGTGATCAAGGTTGAGTGGAAGGCAGGTGAAGATGGCGAATGGAACCCGGACCCACGGGGACATGTGCGCGCAGAGGGGTGGTTGTATATGCGGAAGGATGGATGGCGCGCGTTCGGAGTCCTGTTAGCGTCAGGTGAACATCCGGTAAGCCTGTTTGAGGGGGCATGGCAGCTAGTGTGGCAAGCGGGGTTCGAGTTCGCTGACCCGGAGTTCGATGATGTAACAACAAACCTTAGGGTAGCCATGGTTGGAAGATTCAACCTGCCTAGTGAGAACGTCCGAATGAGGTTGCCGCCCTTCTTACTAGAACAGCTAGGTGGGCTGGAGCTTGTCAGGCGGGCAGTGGCCGACCTTGCCTACCTGACGTTTGAGGAAGCAATGGTCCACCGGGAATATTACCAGGCCTTCCTGCAAATGGGACCATTCAGCGGCGAACAGAGGTATGAGGTACTGCGACTCTTGCACGCCGTATTTACCACCAGGCTTTGAGCTCCGGTTGTTAGCGAAGAGGTTCTATGGGGCGTTGTTCGACAAGAGGTAAGCCGGGGGATGACTTACGTAGATGACCTATACTGCCTGTACGAGCCGACGGAAGTAGGGACGGGTCGATAAAAGAGACAAGAAAAGAAAGGGAATAAAAAAGGGAAAGGATATCGATTTAAGGACCGGAGAGTTGCCCAGGTGAGGGTCGAAGAATGGATGAAATAAGCAAAGCTCGCTTGCTGTTTAAACTGTGCAGGGGACCGCTAATCAACAATGGCGATGAGACGCGCCCGAATGTCACGACGGCTCACTCACCCTCGGCCACCCACAGAAAGTGGAGACGGATGAGAGGTATCGCTCCCGACAAGCTACATGGTCCGAGGGATTGACACCGAATGGAGAGCTGTGACCTTGGGAAGGAACCAGGCGTTTATGATGGAATAATGTTTGTGGAACGGTATGAGGTTCAATAGGGGGCCGGGGGACGACCTGTACACCGACCTGAAGGTGACAGGAACCGTATACGTGTCGGAGATTGGATGGCACATGCTAGGAACAGAGTTGGCACTAGGGCATGGGCTGCTACCGATCTTCCAAAGGGCTACTAGGATAGTGAACCGGATAGGCCAGGAGGTGCGAGGGAGAAGGAACGTGGGACTGAGAACCCGGGTAGAGGTAGGAGGATGGCGAGAGTTTAGGGCCCCGATGACAGGATTGCGGTGCCGAGTGCCTCGTTTCATGGTGGACCTGGTATTCGGCAGGTTCTCAAGGGCAAGAGACCTGGTGGACTCGACCCTAGTCTGGACCCGCTACTTTCAGCCGCAGACGACGGGAATGTTTTACAATGTGTCAGTTAGGCACAGACCATTTTGGAAAAACCAGGCCTATGAACTACTCGAACTCATCGAAATCATGATATTCGGGTTACCACGCTTGGCGTTTGAGGAGTATGAACCAATAATTATCAGGGAAATAAAAATGAGAGAAAATTATCTTGCGGGGGTGGCCAACCTGTTTGAGGAACCTGACGAACAGGACAGGCCTGTGGGACCGGCGTGAAAAAAAAAAAAAAAGTACCAGGGGAAGGTAGAGAAAAAGTAAAGGTTGGAAATTGAAATGAGAAACTGGCCGTCGGCAAGGGGGTAGTGGTCAGAGTTCCGCCTTACCTAAGGACGTGACAGGAAGGAACTGGGAAGACCACCCTCGCTGAGGACGCTGGGGCATCCAGATGTCAGGAAGTCAAAAGTGCTACCCTCGAGAGGATAGCCGCTAGCCTCGGACACCGCCCTAAGAACCGGGACACGGTAGTGAAGGAATGCCAAACCTCGGCAGCGAGCCTTCCGGCAGAAGAAAGGTAGAAAGACACCCTGTAGGAAAATGTCAGGTAGGTCACCCCGACTAAAATAAGGCGGGAAAACATGGAAATAAGCGAAAATGAGGGGGACCCTAGGGCCCGAGGACTAGGGAAGCTATGAACAACCTGCCGTTTCGCAAAAAAAAAATTCATGTGCAGGGTAGGCAAAGGAATGGCGTAAGAGGAAGAGGTCGAAGGACTGCGAAGCAAAGCAAGTCAGGGGACGGATAGGGGTGTGGAACGGAACGAGGGGTCAATAAGGGACGGAGAGTCGGCAAAACCGGAAGGAACCAAGGAAGACGGTGTAGGAACACGTATCTTTCCGTCTGAGTAGTCGGAGTGATGTGGATCCCGGGATGATGAATGCAAAAACGCGGTGCGAGGGTGTGACAGTGCGAATGAGGATAGGAGATTGTGCAAGGAATTGAATGATGAGATGATCAAGAATGGGATCGAGTCAACCTGGACCATTCAGGAAGCTAGGCGATGCTTATGGAGGACAAAGGAGAAAAAAGATGGGTTGCTTGATAATATAGAGGAAGTGAGAAGGAGGTGGGAGGGCTTGGTGTTCTGTCCGCTGGACAAAAATCCGGCGGAAACGCTAGTAGTCTGCCCAGCCAGTTATGAAGCTGGGATGTGCGAAAGTTTCTGGGGGAACGGAGCTTTCAATGCAGTCTGGAGGGAAGAGGAAGTAGTGATGGCTAGGGCCAAGAAGGAGTACAAGGAGAGAGGACTGAAGAGGACTGGGAAGTGAAACGAAAAAGGATCATGGGGTAAGGTGTATGCACTCCTGAAGCACAAAAACCCGACGAAGTTCCGACCGATTACTCCTTCCTTCAGTGAGCCTACGAAGATGGCGAACCAGAAGGTCGCAAAAGCCTAAAACTTTCTTCTGAACTCCCTGCAGTAAAAAAAACGCTTCAACATGAAGGCTACGAACTTACTGAAGACAAAACTAGAAGGAATTAACAGGTGGTCAAAAAAGAGGAAACAGGGAGAGGTGGGGGGGGGGGCCTACGATATAAAGGAGATATTTAGTAAGCTACCCCATGAGGCTGTGAAACGAGCAGTGAGATGGATCTTGGGGTGTTTTGAGAAAAAAAGAAAGAGACGTGTGCTTGTGAAAACAAAAGGAAGAGGGGCTACGTTTGGGAAGAAGAATGGGGAAGAGGGATGGACGAAAGTGGATTTCGTAGCTATTGAGGAGATGGTAGAATTCGATTTGAGTAACACCCTTTTGTGGGCATCTGGGAGACTGATTCGGTAAAAGGAGGGAATCCCGATGGGAAAATCAAGCACCCCTTCGATTGCCTATATTTTGTGTGCGTTTTATGAGAATGTTTTTTTGAAGAGCCTGGGTAAGGATGCGGGGTTAGTTAAGGGAATTAGATTAGTGGATGATGTGTCGTTGTTTGTGTGGAAGGGATGGGGAAAGAAGAAGAGTCAAAAGGCGGAGGAGATCGTGAAGAAGTTTGAGCAGTCTTACGATCCGAAACTTACCCTCAAAAGGACAGACGAAGGAAGGAACGAGTGAAACTTTCTGGGGTGTAGGGTTAAAATTGAGCAGAACAGGGTGGTGTGCTGGTACCGGGCAAAAAACTTTGCTGAAGTCTGGGAGCAAGAAGGAAGGCTTAGCTATAGAAGTTTCCATGACTTATCGTCCTACACCTGTACGAGACAGAAACGGATACTGGTGAATGGGATGATCCATAAAATCCGGGAATGCTCGGCTGAACCCCTCACGTGTGGAGGAAAGCCTGCTGACGCTGAAACGTGAGTTGCGCAGGCAGAACTATCCAGGGGAACTGTTTGATGGGACTCTGTGGAAGTTCGTGCGAAAAAAGGCCTGGAACTGGGGTGATTTGGCCAAAAGGGTTACCTGGGAAATTGAGTGATAAATTCAAGGGGGTACGGGGGTTCATGATGGGGTTTGAAATAGGCGGGTTAGCTGTCTGGATTCGCTTTTGTTGTAGCTAGCAAGCCTTTTGCTTTTTGGGTAGAATTTGAAGTAGTTTGGGGTGAAATTGGAAGTAGTTTCGGGGATGCCTTTCAGTTGTGGGGTCTCTGCGTTTACCTTTTATATTTTTCACCTTTGCTGTTTTTTCTGAGTTCGCTCCAGTATTAATAGCCGAGAGACGATTTAGATAGGTCTTCTATTTGGAACGCCTCCCTGAGGAGGCTGGGTCTAGTGCTGTACGGTGCTTTATCGACGATTTCTAAGCAATTAAGCGTTTCGTTCCGAGTTGTCTACGGTGTATCTGATGTTTGCCATGCGTAAACAAGCACGTTGCATGTGTGCATCTGCACGTTCTGCAGCGTTCTCAATCTACTTTCACAATGACCTCATATACAGGACTAACAAAAATTAACAATTTCTTAAATAATTTAAAACAAAACGTAATGTACCACGTCCTTGTGTTTCAACCATTCCGTAATAAGCATTAATATATGTAAATTGTCCACATTGTATGGTTGATGGTTGCGTTGTATTATTATATCATGCGATATGTTTAAAAAATATTGTTATCAAGCTATTAAACAATCGTGCAAAAGTTACATTATCTTGAAGTCCTGCTTTCTTTATTTCTCATATATATATGTATATAGAGTTGCCACGCCGAACGTACGGAGACCCTTAAGCTGACCCCCGGACGTTTGGGCGTTCGGGTCCCCGTACGGGGCCCGAACTCGAAGGGGTTCGGACCCCGCAAAAAATTATTTTGGTACCTAAAACTTAATTTTTTTTTCTGATATTTTTTTTGTGAGTTCTCTGATTTGTAAGTTACCTATCTCTCAATTTTGAAGTCATTCTGTGGAGCCAAACAATAATGAAAAATCGGCAAAAATGGTGGTGTCAAAACTTGCTTTCCCCCTTACTAATTTGTTTTTTTTCTCTTTTCACTTTTTGTTTTCCCTTTATTTCGGGGCCTGAAAAAACTTATTATTTTTTCAAACTTTATTTGTAGGTTCTCTATTATGTAAGATACATATGTATAAAATTTCATGGCATTTGACAAAGCCAAAAAAAAATGAAAAATCTCCAAAGATGTCGGTGTCAAAAACTTGCTCGCCCACGCAATAATTTCATTCTCGTTTTATTTTTTTTAATTTTCATTAATATTATTTATTTTTCGTATTTGATTTTTAGTTCAAATTTGGTAAGGAATTTGGATGTACTGTTGAGGCAAATGTTGCTTAGTTTATTCTTCTGCATGACATAGTTTTTGTTCCGAAATTTAGGAATTGTTTTTTTTTGTTTTGTTTTTTTTTTTAGTTCCGCGTTCGGCCAAACGTCGGAACGCATCGAGAGGGGGTCCCAAACGTTCGTGCGTTCGAGTTCGGGTGTTCGGTCCGTCCCGAACTTCTGCAACCCCGTAGCAGAAGTCTTCACTGGATCTCCTGGCAAGTATGTAAGCTTAATAGATACAATTAAAGGATTTCAAATGATATTATCGGGAGAATTAGATCATCTACCTGAGCAGGCTTTTTATCTTGTAGGAGATTGATGATATATATATATATATATATATATATATATATACAGGGTTACCGGCATTCGGGACGGGCCGAACGCCCGAACCCGAACGCCCGAACGTACGGGACCCCTTCGGAAGGCGTTCGGCCGTTCAAGCCGAACGCAGACTTAAAAAAAAAAAAAAAAAAAAAACAAGTTTTCAACAAATTCCAAAACAAACATATGTTATGGAAAAAAATAAACTAGACAACTTTTGCCCGGGTACTACATCCAAATTCGTTACCAAATTTGAATTAAAAATCAAATACAGAAAATTAACACTATGATAAAAATAAGAAAAARTAAAAAGAGAATTAAAATGAGTGAGTGTGCCAGTACCTTTTCGACACCGCCATCTTTGCCGATTTTTAATTATTGTTTGGCATCGACAAATGCCCTGAAAATTTACAGATATGTAGTCTACATAATCAGTAACTCATGAAAAAGTTTTCAAAAAATAATAAAATTTTTTAGGTCCCGAAATAAAGTGAAAACAAAAAGTTAAAAGTGAAAAAAAACAAATAGTGAGTGGGCGAGCACGTTTTGACACCCCCATCTTTGACGATTTTTAATGTTTTTTTGGCTTAGCAGAATGGCTTTAAAATTTATGGTCGTGTAGGTTACATCATAGAAAACTAATTCAAAAAACTTCTCAAAACAAAACTTATTTTCAGGCCCCGAAATGTTTTTTGGCGGGCGCCAAACCTGGAGGTGTTCGGCCCCCGAACGGGACCCCGAACGCCCGAACGTTCGGGGGCCAGCCCGAGGTCCCTCGAACGTTCGGTCAGGTAACCCTGTATATATATATATATATATATATAGGGTAATTGGCATTCGGGACGGGACGAACGCCCGAACTTGAACGCCTGAACGTATGGGACCCCTTGGGGATGCGTTCGGCCGTTCGGGCCGAACACAGACCAAAAAAAAAAAAAAAAAAAAAAAAAA
>BFEA01000982.1:131244-150986 GCA_003427395.1 Chara braunii
AATAATAATAATCATTAACAAACCTGAAATTCCGCCGACGAAGTTATCCGTCTTTTTTTTATTTTTCTTCTAGAATAAAAGTTTGACCCTATTAGTAGGAAGCTCCAATTGGTGGAAAGCAAGTCCAAAGTTTTATGATAGATAAAAATTCACAATGAAAAATTGTGCCTCAATGTCATGGTTATTGCCCATCTTATTGACATGCTCCAATAACTTTTGATCAAGCCAACGACATCACATTTCAATGGATGAAGAAATACTTGGTGGGGGAAGAAGGTAGTAGGACACACATACAAGAAATCCGGGAGCAAGTAATTAAAAAAAACAGTCGGGGTTAACACGCGAAGTTTACGAGGACACATATGAAAACATGCGGGGTTAACACTTGGAGCTAACGACGACAATATGAAAACACGCTGTCGAGCGCACCGATCCCCCACGGGGACCCTCCCGACCACGTCACGCAGGATTTGGCAGGACTTGTCGCGGAGAGCGTTTGCCGCTGCGGCCGAGTGCGTCAGCCGTACCTCTCGCGAGCCCCTATGACAGGACAGGGACACGCGAGGCATCGCTTACCTCCACCTACGGGAACTGTCACCATCCCTTAGGTGGGCGTATCCCCGCCGAGCTACTGAACCACATGCGGAGACTTTTCGTATGCAATTGCAGAAGTGGCCCAGCCGAGGGCGTTTCTCTCTCGCTGTAGCATAGGGGGTACGCGCGGTCGAACGCCCACAATCGAACCCGTACGAGGATCGACGCACTGGGGGGTTGAAGTCCCAAGCACGATTCAATGTCGGTCGACTAGGACGCGCTACACACACCACGCGCTACGCCACAATACTCACACTTACCACGCATAACACACGGAAACACACAAAACAATCACTACAAACAACCCTACAACACCACAATACTCCTCGTCCCTTCAGTATCCGACTCATAACTTTATGCAGCAAGAATCAAATAGGTATCGCGCGCTGGACTTCCGTATAAGAGTCGAGCGAGCGCATGGCCTTCTTACATCAACCAGTCATGCGGGCATACGCGAGCATTCACACTGATGGGGTACTTTGTGGTACTCGTAGCCTCGCGACCCTTGATATTCTTGAGGGTCGCGTTCGACACTCAAGTGTCGGCTGACAGGCGCTTTGAAGGGTAACCTCTCGACGCCAGACAACCGCCATGTGCGGTTGAAGATCACACCCTCTTTTGCACCCTGTGCAGAGGGGTTGAGTAGACAACTCGAAGCTGTCGTGGCGGTCAAACATCAAGGGGTTTGACTTTGACGACTGCCACGGACTATAACGTCCAACCATGAGAATTCAAAGGAGAAACTTACTCCAACTCTCATTGGTTTAGTGGCCTACTAAGATAAAGGGGGTAGGCAGACACAAACGACGCGCGCGTGGAAGAGGCTCAAAACCACACCTATAAGCTACCTGATGTCCGGGGTAGTATGGGCCCGTACACGGATCCCCATAGGTTGACTGGATTAGTAATTCGCCGTGCGTTGCTTCGCGATACCGAAAAACCAAATCCATTGGCCATATCGCGTTTTTGGTCTCGCCGCCTGACCCATAACTTTAGTTCGAGGATCGGTAAGCGCTGTGCGCGCGGATTTAGTATAAGATCACGCGGACGCAGTACCTACTCATGCCAGTTCACTATGCAGCTCTACGTGAGTATCTGCGATGACAGCGCATTATGTGGTGCCCATACCCAAATAGCCTATTCTGAGCCATGGGGTTGTTCCCGACGCTCAGGCGTTGGCTGAAGCGCGCGCTAAGAGGAGGTAACCCTTTGACGAACGCAAAACAGGCCTGAGGGCTTTTCCGTCTTCTGCACCTTAAGATGTCCCGAGGGGCGCGGGGTAAGACGGTCCCTAGGGCAGGAAGGAATTTAGAGCGGTGGTGAGTTGTCTTGCGCATCACCAGTGATACGCCAGTCCTTCCGTCCGGAACTTTGTCGTTCCACCAAGATAAATCTCAACAAGGAAAAGACCCTTGACACTATCAGAAGAAAACCTTTTCATCTATTAGGTCTGGGACTTGGGACGTCCATGATAAGGACCCCGAATTCCAGGCTTGGGATAACTATCCTACCACCCGGAATCAAAGAGGACGCAAGCGTGCGGTCGCATAGCCCTATGAGGGTTACCCGAGCGTACGCCTACTTAGATTATCATATTATCAGAACGGGAAGAAACCAATCTTGCTCAAACAACAGGTTGTGGGGTAGTTCACTTTCACGACAGTTGTGTGGTTTGCCCATCTGAATCCAAAGCAATATCACTCAATATGAATCAAACGAGACTCTTCCAGACATACCTGCAATCACATCAAAGAGTCAAACCAAGATCCACGCACTACACGGAGTCAACTCCCACCAACCTCTATACTCATACCCCTTGCTTTAGCCATGCAAGCCCCAACCTCCGGCCAACCAACCATAATTAAATACTCAGTACCTTTGTTAAATGACCATTCAATAAAAGTCTTTGAGAAACCATAACAAAACAATAAAATCACCAGGGCTAAAACCGTTTTAGGTTGAGTATTGAGAGTGAATTGGGGTTGAGTCGTAAACTGACGAATCGACAACCGACCTGTTATCAACGATAACAGAAGAATAATCCTTTTGTAGGAATAGCATGATTAGATCAAGCCTTCAGGCGAAACACGGAAACCTGCATCAAAGTACATGCAAAAGAAGAGTACTACTTATGCATGTGCCAATGGGAGAACATTCCCCCTAGTCGTATCCTAGCTCCTCCACTAGTACCAAGTCACTAAGCACCTCCTCTACTCAGGATAAATCTGCTAAGTAACTGTGGCTGAAAAATATTATAACTCCCCAAATTCAACGAAATTTCGGCAGCGCTTCCCGTAGGAAAAGTGCCTTCTCATAATTTCTTCAAGCTAAAAAACGACCAACTCCTCCAGATTTGTAGAAATTCCGGCAGCGCTTCCCGTAGGAATAGGAGACTGCCAAGATTTATACGAACCTGAAAGATGAAAAGACAAAGCAAGCTATACTTGGGACTAACTTCTGACTCATGCTTGATGATTCAGAGTCAATGACAGCCCATAAAACCTCTAGATGAGACTGTGGGTTAGCATTGAGCCTAACTCTTAGCAGGGTCAGTCCTATCTTCATCCCAAGTTCTCCCTCCCATCATCCATCTTATCTACATATGGCTTCAACGCTTGGCGAGCATCTAAAACAACTATTCTATCAAAAGGACGCCCCAAATGAGAACTCGCAAGCATGCATAGACAAACATCTCTCATAATCCCACATCAATTTGCCCAATTAGTTCGTTAGATCATTCAATTCTTTTCCCTTAGTAGACCCCCTTGCCTATGGCATACGATGAGACTCACCCAAAATAAAAGGGTGTAACTGATCTGCCTAAGTAACAGATAAAGTACGCATAACTGGTCTGCCCTACCCTAGGGTGTGTCCAACATAACATACACTGTATACATAACGCATATGACCAGACCGCCCTACCTTAGGGTACGTCTGGTTCCTTCCAACCCAACGACATGAAGCATAGGACCGGGCTGCCCTAACCCTTAGGGTGTCCAGTCTGCCTTATACAAGGTTACATATGGCATAACATTAGACCATCCCTACCCTAGGGTACGTCTAATTTGCCTGAACATAGGTACAAACGACAAAAATCAGACCGCCCTACCCTAGGGTACGTCCTACTTATATCACATCAACGACAAAAGCATACCACTAGGTCGCCCTAATCGTTAGGGTACGCCTAGTTAGCCATACAACAGGTAGTATTGCACAAACATTCTTCTTCTTTAGTGCTACCTGACTTATTGACTGACTTTCCCTACCCTAGGGTGTCTGGTCTGTCAGAAGTATAAGTGCAAAATAGTATGCGTATGAAGTGTTATACTTTGGTTGACCAATTGATTCATGGCTCATGGCTAAGCCGCCCTACCCTAGGGTACGCTTAGTCTTATGCCCTTTGATCCCTCAAAAGAAACATACTCCTCAACTCATTAAAATAAACACCAGGATTCAAAGCCTTCCCTACCCTAGGGTGCCCGTCCTTCTGTTCAGAAACCCCAAAAGAAACAGCGACTGACCCATCCTACCCTAGGTGAGACCAACCATAAAAAGTCATTCACATAGCCCAGCAAACATTAATAAAACATAGCACTGGGCCCACATCCACTCAAAGGAGCTCAGCCTTGGGTTGACCCGGTCAAAGCACGCAAAACACCTTTCACCCACCTTCCCCCAATTCATTCTGCCTGAAGTCACTCAAGTTTATCTGAACCCTTATATATACAGTTGTTCATTTAGCCTTTCACAATGCACGTCCTGACATACATAACAAGACAAAAAGTAATATCCTGTCATAGAATTGTTCAGATACCCAAGGGATAGCAAAATAGGGGACGGGATCACACGTGTCAGACGAACTTATACCTGAAGTTCCTTGCCTCCAGAACCCCGCCTGGGCTCCGACAAAGCTCCCGCAATCGGTGGGGCGAACCTCCCACAAAGGCCTTGGCGCGGACCTACGGGTTGCAATCCCGCCTGCCGCCTTCCCCTCGTAACCACAGACTAGACTGAGAGTAAGGAAGATAGAGGTAGAAGGTTTAGACTCTCAGATACAAGGGAGGTGCGCTCAATCTCACGATGAGAGGGCCTTGAAGTCTGGATGCGCCTGAGGGCCCCGCAATGGCAGCCAGTTCACAGGAGTTGGGTCACACTGTATTCAAGCTGCTGAACCCAACCCTCCGGACGAATGCCCCCATTTCTCCAAGTTATGATCAACGGTCTTTCCTCGCAGCCCAATCACTTTTCTCATACTACCCTTCCCCTGCCCAACACGGATCTGCAGTCCTGCCGTCCAAATAGCTGCCGTACTCAGAACAGCGCAACGGTTTGCAGCAGCCCAGCAACCGCTGCAGTAGAGGATGCAGCCCCAATGAGTAATTAGGCATACAACTATGGAGCTGCAAAAGGCGCTGCAGCAGTCAGGATGCTCAGTGGCGGGCACACCAACAACAAGGTACCACCAAACGCCACAAGCACGACAACCTGCTCACAACAGTAACCCAGCAGCCAGCGCTGCAATCCCCGCAAGCCAACTGTTACTCACAGCCTGCTGTTACTGGGCTTCCGCAATCGTTTTGGCGGTAAGGATGACAATACAGGAACCCGGCTTCACCAGAACCACAGCGGCAACGCTGCCTGTCGCAGCCGCTGTCGAGTACTCAGCAAGAGGTGACTTGCGGCAACCGCAGTAGTTGCTGCAACTGTCCCAGCAAGGCTTAGTCTGATCGTACCCCGCAAAAAGTGGTGTGGCAGAAGTTATGAAACGGCCAGGAATACAGTATCTGCGGCGGTGGCCCAACGAGTGAAATTCGACGGAACGCAGCAGTCACCGTTAACTCAATAATGCGTAGCTCCAAGGTTGCCACAGTGACCTGCTGAAGCACAGCAGCAATAGCCTTGATTGTCAATGGCTGTGCACAACTAGTCGCCAACCCTCAACAGCTGCAGTTCGGACAGTTCGCCGTTGTAAGTAGTCAACTTTCCGAAGCACCGCAGCTGCAGTCAGCCTCGCATCAGCAACTTGACAACAGGAGGTAGCTTCCCAACCTCCAGTCATAACAGCCTTCCGGCGCCACAGCCTTAACAAATTTCCCGATCCGACCTCCACCCTGTTCCCCAACTGTACTTGAGCACGTCCTCTGTGTAAGGCTGCCGACAGAAGCCGGCGTATCGAGAAGTTGTGACCGATATATTCCGCCAAAGTACCTCACCTTCCGATTCGATATGGCCAGGTACATCCAAGTTATCAGACGACAGTACTGTTGCTAAGTAAGCCGGCACGTTCCTAACTCATCCTCTTAACTAACACCTACTCCGCCATACTACTCTCCACCTAACCTCCTATTCAAGATTGCCTTACATGACTCCGCCACCTCCACCCCTCTACCTCTCGGTTGGGGGTGCAAGCCGGAGTGAATCTGCCGCAAAAGCACGGGAGTATTCGTTCAACTCCAAAGTTCGGCCTTCCTCGCGCGACCCTCGGTGTTCGTAGCGGTCATACCACTTCCCAATCCGCGAATTTGAGTTCACTAAACGTTGCGCAGTACTTGAAAGCCCTCCAAATGGATCTTCACTCCCCCGTTCTCACCAAGGGACAGGCGATTCTACGCAACACCTGACCTCTCCATGTCGTTGTCTGTCATCTCCCCCCGCACCATCTCTTTCTTCCAACTCGACTCCCACTACTCTACTCTCAAAACTAGCATCACCACCGGATTCGCCAGCCTTCAAACCCCCAGTCTAGGATCTTAGTTTAGTAAAAACGATAGGGAAGCAGTCGAGTGACCCAAATCTTCACCCCTACATTTGAATGTACTTTGGCGTGTGACACGCCTAGGTCCATTCACCCACTTCTCCCCCTTGTCGAGCCTCCTGCGCACCTCGACCATTACTAGCTTGACCTCACTTTCGGCTCACTCTTCCCCGTATGCATCTACTACTTCATCTCCCCTTCGGTTTGATCCAAATCGAATGGGATGTGTGCTTCTTCGCGCGGCCGAGCCCGACTCCCCGACGCTCCCCGCGCACCCCCTTTTCTACTAACCTCCTCTTCTGCTGACTATCCTCTAGAACTGGCTTCGTAAACTGGTTCGCCCGTGGCCAAACCCCCGGGATCGCCTCTTTCCCTGTCCAAATCCGTACACCAACGAATGAGTTATGCCCAGTCTTTTCTCTTCCTTCTCCCTTCCGCCATAGCTCCGCGAGACCACGTTTCCTTACCCCGACTAACCTACCAACCTACTACTAAATCTGACTATAGATCTGAGCTCGCCAGCCCAGAAAACCCCTGCCTCCGTCCTTAGTCCACTCGATTTCGACAAGAATCGGGCGCTTTAAGTGTTTCTTACCACCTCTCTTCCCACCATCTCTTTCGTTGACTGTATCTGGCGCGGATCCGCGTCCAGATTCATTTAGCTCTCCCCTGCCTTGTTCTCGCCTCCTCCCCGCCCCGCTACAGCCTCATCCCGCTACCCCATCGCCTTGCGACCAGGTTGGGTCGGATTGAAGTTGCCGTGGCGACGTCCGTCGCATGCAGTGACAGAAAAGGATATCGGGTCGCTCGCCGACTTTATACTGTTTATCCTTGCTAATCTTCTGTATCGTTCCAATTTTAACGGATGTCCCGACGGACTGGGACACAGACCTGTATTTCCACAGTTCAGTGGTGTATCCACTGAACTAGGCCGCTGGGCCTCACCGCAGGTCTCAAAAGGAAAGAATAAAAAATCAAAGAAAAGATAAAAAATAGAAATAAAAATAAAGATTAAAACTTAGAGATAGAAAATAGTAAAGAAGAAAAACGGGTGGGGGAGGGGCTCGCAGGTACTCACTCGCTCCCGGGCCCGCGGCTGACTCCCCTCAGCAAAACCAAGGGGGATAGTCTTCTCGCAGGACACTTAACCCCTCCATTCGCTCCAAAGTTCACTCCTTCACTGATCCATTGCTCCCTGCTGGCCTCGATCCCAAGATTCACCTGGTGAGAGTGCAATGACATAACCTATAATGCTAAGCCCAAACCTAGTTACAACATGTGCAGTCCTCCATATGAATAGTTTGGGCAGCCAGCCCGGGCCTGCGAACGGTACCTCAGGCCGTTTTTCCCACTTACGGCCTGCGCCTTGGCTCCCTAAGGCCATACCTGGCTATTTTGAAGGCATGGCTCCGCTGACTACCACACGCGCCGGCTCAACCATGGCAGGCTACGGGGCGGGCTCCTCATGGCCTGCCACGACGCCTTTTTACCGCCTCTCCGCCGAGAAACCCCGCTTGTTGCTTTACTTAGTGCTGCCCTTGCTTGGCACCCGCGGCGACTTGTGCTATCATTGGTGCAGAGTCATCCTAGTGCCCACGTAACTTTACGTGGTGCGACCTTGATACGCCGGTCCCCCGCAATTCGCACTACATTCTTTTCTAGTCACAATCCTACTAGGTCAACGCGACGCCGCTTGTAACTTCGCCCGTACTTGCGAGGCTGCGGCCGCCTCAGAAACTCTACACTTGTTCTACCGGCGTCGCATGGTCCCCCTCGACCCAGGCTCGGTCAGGCTAGCACGTGCCCACAAAGTGCACGCTCACACACTCCCTAATCAACACAAACGGGACGCGCCCCTGGATATCATCAGGAGCGTTATTCCTGTAAGCTACAGATATGCGCCCAAATACCTTTGTAAGGGTATTCGGGCCGACAGTTTTCTGGACCTTATTAACCGACATCCCCGTCGCGTCGGACAATCAACACTATAATCACAAACACATCTTGCTGACAAGGAAGCGACCAATCCGGTTCACCGGTTCGACTCCGTTCGAGGTTGTCTTATCAATCTGCCCCTGTCACAACTTTCCACTGCCAGGGTTTCAACCTGGGTCTCCCACGTCCTTGCCTCGGAGCTAGGGGATACTTTGTTCCGTACTACAGCGTACTACCCGCTCCCAGGTAGTAGGTTGATAGTCTCCTCCCTTCGTCGTAGACATCTGCAGACTCGCCGTTGGGTGTCCTGTTTAGTCATCGTCCCACGAACGGGGTCATAACTTAGGACGCTGGCCCTAACCGAGACCTCTCAAAATACAGGGCGCCTTTAGCCGCCCAAATGGTAATGCTTACCATCTCAAATCCTAACGAACGCCCAGCCTGGAGTCTAACATAGGCGGTTTCAGGTTTCCATCTTGGCCCACCATGGACCGGTCGATCACGTCGAATCCACGGCCCACCTCGTTGTTATGTAGCGATGGTGCCCTCGTTGGTTACGCAACGATAAGCAATTCTTCCTATCTTGGCACCCCGAAGGCCCGAAGGGTCCTGACTCTTGACCTAATCAACCCCAATGACCTTCCCTCTAGCTAAGCCTCTCCGGGTGACCGACCCTTCAAGACTTAACCTTCGGTAAGCCATGGTCCCCCTGCCAGGTTGCGCCGGTCAGCGACCCTCACTGGGAGTTAGGTTCTACAGTTCCAGCGATGCTAAGTATAGCCCCTTAGCTTGGCCTCACAATACGTCCCTTAGACTAACCCATTATGGTCTGGCACTTCCTTCAAACCTTTCGAAAAAACCCAAAGGGTCACATACCACTGCCCACGGGACTACGTGGAGGGATAGTGCCTTTCTCACCCATTTCACCAAAATCCTTAGTAAGTCCACATGGTCATGCCTTCCTTACTTTGATCGAAAGCAGGTAAGGTCACACATCTTTTAGGGATACTCACAATACTTTCCTAAGTTCCATCATAATTGCCAGAAGTTTTCATCCATGATTCTCACAAAATATCTGGTCTTTCCTTGTCAGACTTTACATACAAACAGTTATGACCACTTATAGCAACTCTTTTTTAGTGCTCTCACAAATTTCATCCTTTTAGGGAAGCATAATCGGTCATAGGACTTCCCCCTCTCTTTTCTGAGCCATACACAAAAAACATAACTTTGGTTGTGATCTCTCCGTTCATCATCACTTCAACTGTGCCAAATACATCATGTCATCTTCCTCTCAAAAAAATGAGAGCACCTTCTCCCATCATACTTTAGGCTCCTCTTGCCACTGAGACAGGGATGCGTAAGTACAGTGGAAGAAAGCGCAGATCAGCTCATTCCACAATATCCATTTCATCACACCATCATCCATATGGGAATGTCCACAAACTGAGAGTGAGAGTGATACAACACACACACAACACGAGACAAGGTTTGAGACTCGCATATACAGGATATGGGGCCCTGCAATGCGCAAAAGCTCTTATCCTTATGACAAAAATCAAAGTGTTATACAAAGAGTTCAGGTATCCCACAAAGTAACCAAGTGCCGAAGTATTGGAACTCGACAGCCGCTCTCCCCTCATGAGTGTTGTTTTACAAGGATACTAACACTCTACACCACACTAGAAGAAGAAGAGAAAAATAGTCAAAGTCCTACTCAGTGTTATCTTACACACAAAAAGGTTTTCAGGTCTATAATGCGAAGGTAACATCTCACTACTGGCTCAACTCGCTGATGTACATGGGTCTGATCCAATCCTCCATGTATCCCTCTATATACAAGTAACCATCAGTCAGAGCATCAGAGATGCCTCGCATATATTAGACTTAAATCTTTTCAGACCTTATTAGCAAAACCTACTCCTGATCACTCATGCTCTACTGCAGCTGCCTATACAACTGCGCCCGAATCCCACCACGAGTCTTTAAGATCAGGTTCCCATTTCTATCCTTTCCCACCCCTGGGGAATCCCAAGTAAACAAACTCTTTGCCTCATCCTCGAGGCTCTTGGGACACGCCTCCTGTAGGTGTCTGCCTTTCTTGCAGTAAAAGCATCTTCCAACCTTCTTCTGGTCCATCTTATCTCCTTCCTGTGAAGGCACACATGATGGCGCTGTTGTTACCTTACTCGTGACCTCTCGCTGACATTGTCGCGGAATCTCTGGGGAAGTGGGACATGCTGCTCTGTCATCTGTCTGCGCCACTTGCTCATCAACGCGCTCCTCTGGCCCAAAACCAGTGGCCCAGGACCCCAGTGCATCCCGCAGATCTGCAACAAGAGGCATCTCCTGAGGCATAACTGACTCTTGATAGTCCTTCGGATCCCTCCGTGACTCAGCCTCCACCTCGGTCTGACCCACGCTCTCTTGACCCTCTTGCTGTCCCGTAGCCTCTCCCTGAGTTGTAGGCAGACCTACCTCCATCCTCATTGTCTCAGCAGGCGGTTCCTCCCCTGGTATTGCTGGCTCCTGGCCAAGTGTCAGGCCAGCCGGCAACCTCCACTCAAACTCTGCGTCCTCTGCGCTCTTCCTAGCTAGCATCCCTTGTGGCTCCAACACATCCTTATCTATTAGGGGAACTTCCTCGTCATCTTCCTGCCGGTCCGCTTTCTCTTCCTCCTTCTGACTCTGAAAGGCTTCCTCTGTAGGTTGTTCCCTAATTTCAAACTTTTGGACCTCTGTCCAATCCACCCCTGCCGTCTGAGCCTGCTGTGCACACTTGGCCTCGAGGTCTTGAATTTTCTTTTCCCATTCGGCCTCCTTTGCCTGATAGGAGATTTGTTGGGCATATAAATAGGCCCTCAGAGCGTTAGTGATCTTGTTAAGGGTCTGGTTGATTTGCCTGACGGCCTCATTCTCTGCCCAGACCTTCTTTATATCTGCCTTCACTGCCTCCAACTCTTTACCTTGCCTTTCCAGTTCCTTCTTCAAGTCCTCCACCTCTCTCTCCCAATCCACCCTCTGGCCATATGCCTTTTGTACCACCCTGGTCAACCTGTCTCCAACCTTCTGATCTGAAGCCCTTGCTGCAGCGAAGTCTTCCTTCATCACACCCCTTAAGTTGAGTAGGTCTGTTGAGACCAACTTAACCCCCATCTCCTAATGATGTCCTCCAGATCTTCCTGCAGCGTCCATCAGCTTATCAAAACCGATCCAGACTTCGAAAAACAGAGGAGGGTCCTCTTCCACAGTGCAAGTACCTTTACCATTCCTATCCTCCACCTCTTCATGCCCTTTCCCTTGCTGCATCCTCTCATGCAGCTCGACAAGGTTCTTCATTCCGAGCTGAGTCCTGATCTCCTACTCCCATGTTGCCCTTTCTTTTCTGTCTAGTTCCTTCTCCTCAGCAGACTGATCCTCCTTGTGTTTCTGCATCTGCGGCTCCTGAGGCAAGTCTGGTTCCCTGTTCAGCATAGGAGAATCCACCTCCATCTGCGCATGCTGTGGACGTACCTTTGAACCACCTGACCCTCCTGCTGTCTTGTGCCTATGGGATCTGTGTTCCTTTCTCTTGTCCTCCCTCTGAGTCCCTGATGATGTGCCATGCTCAATGGCCCCCCTTTCCTCTGTTTCTGGTTCCCTCCTTCTCTTTTCCTGACCCCTTCTCTCATCTGCCTGTCGAGCCGGAGTATAGTAGTTCCACATTAGCTTTTTGCAATGCCCCAAATTCCTGGCAGATGCCACGATAGATCGAACGAAGAGTCTGGTATAGTGCCTCACAAATAGAAGAAAACTCCCCACTCTCTGCTCCTCTGGGATATCGAGCTCATCTGCATATCGATCATAGGCCCATAGGAACTCCCCCACGTTAGTGGAGTCGAATCGAATGGGTTGTCCATCCCCCTAGTGGCGACGGATGCAAACCTTTCATCTTCCGTTCAAAGTCTTGCCAGCTCAACGATTCCCTGACCAGGTTAGCAATGGGGTCTGCCCACTCGCCTGTGCCTCGCACCTCTCTGAACAACCTGGTGCCGTCCCATCCAAACTCTCGTGCATGCCTTTTGAACTCCATCAGGAACAACTTAATGTACCCTCCCTGGAAGACTGGAGGTCTGTCCTCTCTCCTAGTCCTCATCTGCATCCTCTGTCTGGTTGCCCCCAAAGGGGTTTCCACTGGCTCTGCCCCTCCCCTCCCTCTTGGCATGGCTGCCCCAAGCGGTGTCGAGCCTGCACAACAAGGACGAGACGAACAAAAGCACACAGAGGGTAAGCGATGTCAGACAAAACACAACAGGAGACAGACATAGCCCTCTTATAACTATCCCAGTTACTTACCTATCCACACATATGCATATATATCCATACACACACGCGAGTCTAACAACTACCTATCACGCTATCCTACTGAGGGCAGTACCGACGCATTCAAAGGATGACTCTAACTGGTGAGATCCCTGCTCACCTCATCTCGAGCCACGAACTTCTTCAGCCTTGAGCCCGACACCCATTCCTTCCATGTCGTCCCATTTAACTCCTCAATTTGGTCCACTCCGTGCTCTCCACACCTGGTGACCCTGTATGGTCCTAACCACCTTTTGTCTAACTTCTGCGACCACTGCTTCTCCAGGGATGAATCATATAGTAGCACAGTGTCTCCTACTTTGAGAGGCTCCTTTCTTACCCTCGCCATCTTGTCCCACCTGAACTTGTCCTTGATATGGCTATCAGTTGTCCTACTCGCCGCCTCCTCAATCTTATCCTCTATGGCGCAAATCTGACGTGCTCTAAAATCCAGTAGCTCTTCAAACGTTAGATCAGTCTCGAGGTCTTGCCGCCTCCATGGCTTTAGGAAGCTCTCGATAGGAAACGTGGCGTGTCTGCCATACCATAATATAGCCGGTACGTAGCTAGTATTTCTCCTAACAGTGATGTTGTCCACGAAGAAAGCGACCCTTAGGAAGTTTGGCCACTGATTGGGCTTGCCATCAGTCCACTTGGCAAGAAGATTCGTGATGGTGTTATGTCCTCTCTCCACAAGTGCATTAGCTTGAGGGTGTGTCGCAGTGGTGTATTTGGCGATTACCCATTACTTCCTCAGAAGAGCCTTTACTTCCGCACATGTGAATTCAGACCCCCTATCCATCACAAACCTGGAAACAAAGGGATAACGAAGGTAGTACTTTTCAATGCATCGAGCCAGCGTCTCGCCAGTCTTCGTGCGAATGACCCTGCCATCCACAAACCCAGAGAGGTTGTACCTCGCATCAAAGATAAAGTTGTAGCTCCCTATCCTCAACGGCATTGCCAACATATCTAAGTGCACGAGAGCTCCAACTTCACGAACATACCTTGGGTGCAACGGCCCTCTAGGCCTAAGAGAGGATCGCTCCTGGCATGGTACATAGGACATACAATAATCATTGATCATCTGCCCCATGCCATCCCAATAATACAACTTGTGTATCTTGAGGTATGTCGTATTGGTGCTCCTGTGGCCACCCGTCGTACCATCATGTAGTGCCGCCATAACGTCAATCTGGCGAGCGACACCGCAGACTACTCATCTGGGAGCCTTCCCTTTGCTTCTCATGAATAGATGGTCATCCCTTACTAGAAAACTTGACCTCATCTTTAGAACTCTCGCACAAGCGTCCCTTTCCCTCATTTCACATGACAGAAGCATTCCAAGTACAAGGTATACTCCCTCATACTCCTCTGCTCGGAATGCTTCCTTAATCTCTCCTTCTTCAAAGTCATCATCTTCCCTTTCGTGGATCACATTGTCACCTCCTTCCTGCTCTACCACCTCTTCCTGATCTAGCACCGTATTTTTGACCGCCTCTTCCTTAAGCGGCGTGTTAGCCAATAGGTACATCCCACCTATCACCTTCTCGTGCTTGCCCTCTTGTAGCGCCCCACTCTCAATCATGAGCAGGTCTTCCTGTAGCTCGTACTTACCTGCCAGTGCCAGATCCATCATCCAATCCACGCCTGACATTCCCCGACAGTCTTCCTCAATATAGGGCTTAAGGACTAAGTCTGGCCGTCGTGCATGTCCTAGAGGCGCAAGCCACACATGTCGCCCAGGAGTGACATAGTTACCCAAGGCCAACGCCCAGGAGTTCATGTGAAGGCTCACATCCTCCTCGCTGTCCAAGAACCCGTCGACTGGCGGAGTATCCTCGATCACTCCTTGATTGTTATTGTCCCAGTCGACTCGGCTCAGCCCGTCTGCCCTATTCTTGCTCCCTGGAATTCGCTCCAGCTCGAAATCGAACATCCAGATGTACGAGCGAAATTCTTGAGGGAACCAGCCAATGCCGTAGCGTCCACCCTTAGTACGAACCTCCTGCTGAAGAGGTAGTTCCTGAAAATTCTCAAGTAGTGAAGAATTGCCAAGGTTTCACGCTTGAAGTGAGAGTAGTTCCTCTCCGATGTGTTGAGCGTCCGACTCTCAAATCTCAATGGCCGTTCTTCTCCGTTGGGGTCTCGCTGGATTAACACTCCTAAAGCAGTCGGCCCTGCATCTGTCTCTACAATGAAAGGTTTGGTCATTACCGCCGCATGATCCGGTACTCCTAGTACTAGACCTCCTTCCTCGAACTCTTTCTTCAGACCTTCTATCACCGATTCTTGTTTGTCTCCCCATTCTCAATCTTGTCCCTGACGTACAAGTTTTCGTAACTGCTCCGTCTTTGCCGCAAACCCTTTTATGAAGATCCTCCGGAACCCACACGTTCCCAGAAAGCTCCTTACCTCCGTGATAGTCTGGAACAGGGTAGGCCACTCGAGAATCTTGTTGATCTTCTTAGTATCTGGCCGACGACCTCTCTCATCGCACACAAATCCTAAGATAGTGGCTCCGCTCATGCAGTGCCTTGACTTTGACCCACTGGCAGTGAGGTTATGCTCCTTCAACAGGTCTAGGACCTTGCACAAGTCTTGCACATGGTCCCAGACGAAGCGCCTAATCCTTGGCATCACCTCCTGCTCATCCTTCTCCTTAGGCCCTTTCACGACCAGATCATCAATGTAGGGCTGCGTGATGTGAGGACTTATGGGCTGCATCACCCTTACCATATGCCTCTGGACCATGGAGACCGCATTCATCCAGCCTTGCGGCGCGACGTTCATGTGGATCAACCCTCAAGGGGTATGCATGGCCGTCATCGGCCTGTCCGAGGGGTACACAGGAAACTGATCATAGCCCGAATACAAGTCAATGAGTGATATAATGGCTCTCCCAGCGCATGTCTTTGAAAGCGCATCAGCGTTAGGGAGACCACCTGCGTCTCTCACTGTCACAGCGTTCAGGCGCTGTAAGTCCTGTACCCACCTCAAAGTTCCATTAGGTTTGACGAAACAAGACCACGGGGATGCATATGGTCCACTCGAGTAGTCTTCCATATGAGTGTGGATCTTCCCATCAAGGTAGCTAATTACCTTCTCTTCGTCAGCTGGATTCGGGTACCACGTACCTCGCAAGTTTCATGGCTCCTGAGCACGGTGTGTATCCTAATCATGGGGATAATATCCACGTCCAGTCGGCCCTTCTCATCATCACTGAAGGCATATGCTGCATGCCTTCCTCTTATGGCCTCCACCACAAGCTTTCCTCCCTGCGTCGTAAGGAAGCCAGACTCCCCTATAATCAGCGCTTTCTCTGTCTCGATTGATACGGCATGACCTATTCTCAGCGTCTTCTCGCATCTGCCGTATCAACTCTCGTTCCCGCTCGTAGTAGACTTCTTGCTTCTCAACAACGAGTACGGGAACAGGGCGACACTTCTGATCTACCCTTTTGTACCGCCTTTATGCACCTTGCTTGAGCCCACCCCTAAAAAAGGCCGAGTTGCGCTTTGGGGTTGTGCTCCACTTGCTCCACCTGTCTCCCCAGGTGTTCGATACACCAGTTTTATCTCGCCTGCACCCATCTGTTCTACCATCTTTTCTCTCAAGGCTTCCACAACCTCTGGGTCTACCATCCCATAGGTCGATACTGTGTCCATCGCATCACCTATGTTTGCCAAACTCAGAGTTAGTGCCTCCGGCTCTCTCCTCTCTTCAAACCTGCTACCCTCTATCCTCAACCTCTCCTCTTCCGATTCTTCAATCGTGAACGAACAGGGGTTGGGCCGGTTCCTTATGCTCCTAGGCCCTTTGTTCTTGCAAGTTATGACCTCGTAGTTTCCACATACAAAATTGCACAGGACAAGGAACATAGTTCCGTTGTGTTTGTTGAGGATGACCGTCTCCGTCCGGCTCAGGAACGACCTACCCAGCAAAATGGGGTGGTCAAGATCAGGCATCACGAAGAAACAAATTCTTACTTTCACCTTCCCAATCTCTAGAATCACAGATGACGCGGTCCCTATGAAAATCGACCGACTTTTCGCTCCCATTAAGACCCCATTGTCGGAGCGATCTACCTCCATCCCAAGACGCACAACATGTTCCTCCTTTATGAGGTTCATCTCCGCGCTGTCGGGGCAGATACCCTGACAAGGGTATTTGCCGGGCTTTTTCAACGTCACACGTTGTGTGACTCTTTCGTGGAATTGAAGAACGTGATGAGACAACCTTTGCCAAAAGTTTATTCAGACCTGACCTATGACTGACAGATAAAGAGTTTCGGACATTGGTCCGAACGCGTGTGGCGTCCAGGAGTAACGGAGGTAAATGGTAATGCTTCGTCTTGTCGAAGTCTCTGGTATGTGCGGATATGAGAAGGTAAAACTAGACCTATTCTACCTAAAATAATGTCGCGCGGTTGTTAAGCCGCGCGATTTAGGGCCTAAGGAGGCTAAAAACGTAGGATGCGCCGGGTATGGGGATGCGGCGCAGAAGGAATGGGGAGTTTTTGTTTGGCCGCGGAGCTTGACACCGAGCCAGGGGGTTGTTGGGCCAATGCCAGGGTCACGCGGCCTGCCAACGTGGTAAGGCCTGCCAGCGAGGCCTTCAAGGCCACTGGCGGTCAGGCGCGGTCTGCCGAGCCACACGCAGACATGGCCTACCGAGCCACAGACAGGTACGGCCTGCTAGGCATCGGAAGGGGGGCCTGTTGGGCACCAGAAGCCCTTCATATAGAAGGGCTGCTCCTTCCCTGATGTGAGAAGGAGCTAGCCTAATAGGTACCACCGCCATACTGTTGCCCTGCAGACAAAGGGATCGAATCTGATCAGCCATACTACCAGGCTAGCTCCTTTTGGAGCAGCCCGTTCATGAGGCAAGCGAGTGCGGCCGATTTCGACCGCATGATCATCAAGATCATGCGGCGGAAATCCGTCGCGCCGAAATGTGCATGGCCCCTGCGATTTCAAGGATGACACGCATCAATCGAGAAATGGTCCATTTTTTTATTTTTTTATTTTATTTTTTTTTTGTCTCTAAGAACTTGAACTCGGGTCTGTATCTCAAGGCTCGTGGGCTAGCCACGAGATGTAACTGTTGGCATAGGCCAATGGAGAAAAAAATAAAAAAACACAATGAAAAAAAAGAAAAAAAAACTAAACCAACTAAAAACAAAGCGCCAGTTGGCGCCCCCAGAAGTGACTGGGGCGTTTCAGCCCCAGTGCACCAAACAACGCCCTGAAAAACGGGCGACTATTCTCGCCATCAGGTAAGTTGTCTTTTATTTCGTTTTATTTAGATTTATTTAGATTTCCGCTTTTAGATTTTGTTTTAGATTCCTTTTTAGTTGAATTCTCTGTTTTATTAGATTTTTTTTTTTTTTCCTCTTATTCTTCTGTTCGTGGTCTTACTAGGAGTGCCCGTTCATCGAAACGAACAGGCTGACTTGCCATCCAAGGATGAGCAAGGATGAATCAATGTGCCACAGAAAGTGGTAACATTCGGGGGCTGGCCTCTGGGCCTTGGGGTATGTTACGAGGAACTCTCTGCACACGCTTTGGGGTAGTTTTCAGTCGCGACGAACGGTCGGGACTGTCGAATTTTCAGAGAGAGAGAGAGAGAGAGAGACCAGCTTACCTGCGCCCGTTGGATCTTGGAACGGGCTGCAGCGTTTGCCTGTGCGCCCGAACGTGGCGCTGAAAGCGTCCGGGTACTGGCGCGGGGAAATGGGGAAAAAAAAGGGCCTTTGAGACTTGACTCTAGTTCGGCTTTGTGAAATGACTTGAGGCAGAGGGGGCGACTGTTCGTTTTGGACAACGGGCTGCCCCACACAGACAAACCGGGGGGGTAAAAAGAAAGAGAAGAAAAAAAGAAAGGAAGAAGAAGAAAAGAAAATAACGGCCGCGAATGTGGCCGCGGCCGTGGAACAGGTGCAGTCCCTGGAAGCTTCTAGGGGCTGATGGGACATGGCCTGTTCAGTTGAAAATACAGGCCGAAAATGGCTTGGTACAGCCATTTGAGGACTGCGTCTGGCCGACGGTAACGGCCAGATGCATTGCCGGGGTCCAGAACTTGGTTCCCCTAGGGGAGCATCAAGTTTCCTGGCCCTCGATCGAGATTTTGATCAAGGGTCAGACCCTATTCCGGGATTTGGCTGGGGGCAAAGCAGGTGCCGTCAGCCTTCAGCCAACTATAAAAGCTAGCCTGCCACCCAGCAGCCTCACACTTGTGGCCATGCTGCTGGGGCATTCTACTTGAGTATATGCTGGCTGGCTGGTTGCCTGCTGGTGTAATGAGGCGAAGTGCTGGAGGTCTGCAAGAGCACTTGGAGGAAGGAGGAGGCAGCCATAGCTAGAGGCTGGGAGCTTCTTGCCGTACCTCTTGTGCTGTGCTGCAGGCTGTGGGGGAGCCATAGCCGCAAGGCAGCAGCTGGATTGGGCCGTGCGGCAACGAATTTTCTTGAGTAGGAGGTCGTGTCGCTGTCCCCTTGGGCGGAAGCGCCGCCGAAATTGTGCGGCGGGAGCGCTGGGTTTCCTGGCGGTACGGTGGAAGCGTTGCCGAAATTGTGCGGCGCCAGCACTGGTTTTCTTGGCGGTACGGCGGAAGCGCTGCCGAAATTGTGCGGCGGCAGCACTGGTTTTCTTGGCGGTACGGCGGAAGCGCTGCCAAAATTGTGCGGCAGCGAGGGCGCTGCCGAATTTTGTGGAGACAGCGTTTTGCACGGGGCTACGAGAAGGGGAATTGGACGTTGCCGAAGGGACGGCACCGCCGAGGTGGAAGTGCATCTTGAAACAGTGGGGGTGTCGTGCCGCTAGGATGTGGCGATCATCTCGTTAAGAGCGTTGCGGCATGCGGCACCTGCAGGACTTGTCAAGGCTGTTGTTATTTTTTTGCGGCACGTTGAATGGCCGGGGTCTAAGTCTGGGGCTGCCAAGTATTGCGGCAGGCGTGTGGTGGCCTGACTTGGTATTTGGCGGATTGAGGTGACGCTATATTTAGGAGGAAAAAGTCGTTGAGGCTGTGTGGGATTTGAGAGGGGGAACACTTTGTTCAAACGGCGAGCTCACTTCTAGATTGGTGAGCGGCGTCTAAGTCAGTGGTGGTACCT
>BFEA01000982.1:172745-185239 GCA_003427395.1 Chara braunii
GAGCTTGAACGCACAAAAATGAGGGCAGCTGAAGCGTCTAAGAGAGGCCCCCGTCCCATGCCCCCGTGAGAGAGAGAGAGAGAGAGAGAGGGGGGGGTCTAACCGAGGTAGATCAGCTGGGGAGTGTGCGAGAGAGAGAGAGAGAGAGAGAGAGAGAGAGAGAGAGAGAGAGAGAGAGAGAGAGAGAGAGAGCAGGTGGTCTAACCAACATCGATCAACTGTGACTCGCACGAAGAATCTGAGCCGCCGTCAAGCATCGGTTCTATGAGGGCCACTGACCAAAGGTCCATGAGGTGAGGCCAAAGCTGGCAACCTCTCACCCTGTTGTCAACATCCTCCAGACTCCTAGCAGGGAGTAGGACAGTACTCCAGCATTGACCCCCATGCCATGTATATGAAATACAAGAGACCCTGCCGCTAACTCTCATACCACTAGCAGCTCTTCAATTTAAAGACGACCTGAAAGGCTAAGAGCTATTCATCTCCGATGCTAACATGGCCCCAGAGACTACGTGCTTACTCTGGAAGTGATTCGAAGGCTAATTTTGACAGCATCATCGGGTTCACTTTCAGGAAAAATGAAGACATAAAGGGCCGGTGAGCTCGGCCTGCCATCCTTAACGGCCTGCAGAAGCCCTCACGTGGAAGTCGAACTCCGCCGTTCCCTAACTGCCAGCAGCCACTCATGGTTCGGCGATGAGCATGCTGCAGTAAGAACACATCCCAGCAGCCACCCATGGCTAGGCAAACCCAGTGCTGCATGAAGAACACATACCCAAAGAGGAACCTGTTCCAGAGGTACATGAGCTGAGAAGAGGATGGCTGATGAAACTGACGAATAATTGTACATGGAGAAACTACAGCGTCTCCAACGGAAACTGCTGGCAGCCATAGATCTTCATTGTTGATGGATCTTGCAGGAAAATGACGACTCCACAGCACTCTCTTTGAAAATCTGACCAAGTGCCAAACTTCACACAGCCTTTCCCAAAGCTTCCAGCAGAGTTGCCTGGGAGGGAAAAGGCCTTCCCCAGTCGCCGAACAATACGATCACTTGGAAGGTTTGCGCCCTTCTGCAGAATGCTCTCCGTTTGGGACGAGGGATCATTCTGAAAGAGAGCCAGAGAAGAAGCATTCTCAAAAAGTGCAACATATACTCGGACATTTCTCACCTCCTCAAAATTAGCTGCAAGCCCAACTGTCACAGTGATGCAGATATTTGATGTCGTCACTCGTGCAGAGTCCATCTGTTGACAATGATTACAGAAAAAGCGATAAACCCCAGGGTCAGCATGGAAACCGGCTGGCCACCCATAGGCGACATGACGACCAACACCTGCACTGTATATGATTTACTCCTACAAGGTAGCTTTCTGGAAAATCACATGCGTTAGGACCAGCAAAACACGGACTGAGACACAGCTGATTTCTGAGTTTTGCCAATGGAATGTGAGTGTGGGGATGCTTGCTGCTCTGCATGCCTGTCTGAGTGCTGTCGGTTTGAGTGTGTGACCCGCAAGGGTACTTGTCCATGTGGAAGGCCCAAAGGGCCGGTACTTACCTGTGACCGTGGCATTGAGGGTTGCAGCGGGGAAGGAGGCCCACAACACTTGAAGCAGCGGAAAAACACTCAAAAGTAGCAGGTAGGCCGGTACCACACCAGGTAGAGGTAGATGTGCCGGGTACTCGAGGCCGAGCAGAAGAAGACAAAGTTGGCATTTTTAGAGGCCCAGTAGTTCTAGGCAGGTACCAGTCCAACCAGTCTGAGTCCAGGGCCTGTACGGGCAGTATCAGAGTCTGCAATGATGTTTCCCTCCGATGGGAGGAGGTACCGGTTGCTTGGAGGCCGCGTGACCTAGGAAGTCACTCGCCAAGAGGCAAGCAGGCCGCTATATCTCCAGGAGGAGTGAAGTGCTCCTCCTCATTCTTCAGTGTGCAAGTTTGGCGACACAGTGCTTGGAGCGCTGGCTGGAGCAACGCTGCTTGGAGCAGCGCTACTGGGGAGGACAGAGCGCCCAGCTCTCCACCGTGGCTATGGTGGAGGAGCACGGACTGGAGGAGGAGGAAGCCAAGGACTAGGAATAGGGAGAACGCCAGAGGTACTTACCTGGCTATGGTGGATGTCATCTTCATCATTGGTGGGCACTGGATCTGGAAGGCCCCAGTTGGGGTAGAGCTACACCAAGAAGCTTCGAGGCAAAGTCAGGCATGGCGGCCTGAGCTAGAGAAGCCATAGCTGCTTTGTGTTGTCCTTTGCACAGCAGAGCAATGCCCTGGTAGTCCACCATAGCCTCGGCCTTGGAGGAAGGAGGAGGAAAGGGTGGCCATGGCTATGGTGGACCTCATGTGATACCTGCAGTAGAAGAGGGATTCGGACATTGCTTCTGGCTCAGCCATTCAACATTATTATTATTATTTCTTGTTTGAATAAGAGGGGAGGAGATAAGGGGGCAGAGAGTGGTTGGTGAAGGAGGGATTTCTCATTGGTCTTTGCTGGTGTACATCTTCTTCTTCTTCTTTCTTTCATCTTCTTCTTCTTTTTCTTCTTTCCCTCTCTCTCCTCTCAAGTTCATTCGTTTCTTTTTGCAATTGGACGGCATTGTACTTTCTCATGAATGTGTACTTCGAAATTGGCCAGGATCATAACACATGCCAAGAAGGTATCAAAGACACATCTGGCCGAGCTTCCAGACACAGCGAGTAAATGCTCATGCATGTGCGCCCCTCGTGGTGCAGAAGGGAGGGGGCAAAGGAAACAGGAGGTGTGCTATTCCCAATCCAAAGCGCCCCTCGTCCCTTCATAAACAAAACCAGTGTTCCCAACATGCAAATGCATCATGCATGTGCGCCAACTCGGCGGTTTTGCAGAACCAAATGTCAGAAAGCATGAGGGATGCAGTGAAGGCGAGTTTCCGGGGGACACATACAATGCTCTGGGGAAGAGGTTAGTGCCACGGAAAAATGGCAGGGGGACATACACATGCTCTGACACAGATATGCGCACATGGATGCCACTTGTCAGTGGACCGTGGCATTATGGGCAGCGGATTTTTTTTTTCCTTTTTCTTAAACCATCAGCCTCATTTTGCCAAGGCGGATTCCCCCTGCGCACCATCCTTTGCCCAACCAATAGCGCAGTGCTTTTTCTTAGGTTTTGGCTGGCGCTGCCGGCCATTTCGGTCCGGCAGGCGCGACCCACCGAAAGTTTCGAATTGGCTTGATTTCGATTCTCAAGTTTGCCTGAGCAATGTACTGGTGATTTAAAGTCTTGAAAATCCAGACAGTGCTTGGTAAAATAGGCTGAGGCTAGGGTAGTTCAACAGTTACGCACTGTGTAGGTTTCCAGGGTTCCCAGGGAAGTCGGGGGCATCAATTCCAAAAATGCCAAAGGCGAATTGATCCAAACAATCAGCCTACCAGCTAGGAAGATTTTCATGCCCAGCCAGTCCTGGCCAGCCGGGCACCCAGGCGCGACACCCGGGCGTGCAAAAAAAAGAAAGAAAAAAGAACTTTTTTTTTTCTGTTTTTCATTTTTTCTTTTTTCTGCTATCCCAGAGGACCCCCAATCCGGGCTCATTTCTTTTTTTGCGAGTTGGCTATCAAGCAGGGGGGGAGGGGGGTATAAATTGGTTTTAAAAATTTAAAGGTGCTAAAGGGGTTTAAGGGGGGGTGCCTTAGTGCGGTTCTGTTATTTTCTTTTTTATCGCCGATTCCGTGAGGAATTCTAATGTGACCCTCAGCCAAAAGTCGTTTGTATAGCAATTCTATTATTCTACACAACATTTTTTTTAATTTTTTTTTTTCGCGCTGTGGCTGTCGTTTCAGCCTAAAACAGGGCCTTTCCGGCCCTGAGTCTTTTCAGCCTGAAACAGAGGGCCATTTTCAGGACCTCATCAGATCGACCTGCCCTGAAACTCAGGCACCACAACAGGGTTTTAGCACAGGCCATTCTGGGCCTGTTTTCAAGACAACGCTTGGTTGAGCTTCAACGCCAGGGTCTGGCACGTTTTGGCATTGGCAAGAGCAGCCTCCTGGACGGGCCAGCACCATATAGGACTGGCCCGCCCTGCAGGCTGCAGGTAGTTCCTAGGTACTTCCCAGGCACTTCATGTGCAGTTCAGGAGGCAGGAGGTAGTCTTCAGGATTCGGCAGCAGCACTCTGGAGGAGCGCTGCAGGAGTAGTAATAACGCTAGCGCTAGTCTTCAGCGATGGGAGCTAGTAGCGTTAGCAGTAGCCTTCGGCGCTGGGCGCTAGTAGGCGCTAGAGTAGTACTGGAGAGAGAGAGAGAGATTGGGCTGAGGCCAGGGAGACTTACCTGCAGCGCCATAGCTCCAGCTTCGTCTTCGAGGTACCTGCAGCACAGCGGCACTTACACAGGTTAGTACCTGACACATGAGAGAGAGAGAGAGTTCTTCTTCTTCCTCTTCTCAGTCCACCATCTCCCTCTCACCCTTTCACTATCTGACTTCACTGCATCAGCAGACTATGAGAGAGCGGGCTTGGTGACATTTGGATCCAGACTCGACATTGGACTTCAGACATTTGACGAGGGGTTATCTGGGACTTGTAACGAAGACTTGGTGTTGACGACATTCCAATCTTTCCCCCCTCCTTCTTCGTCTGATCCCCTCCTCTTCGTCTGTGTATGACCTGGACCTGGCGCGTTCTTCCTGTGTGTAGCGCCAGGCCCCTTCACACCTTGTGATGAGAATGATGTGTGTTTGGTCTGTACTGCAACATTGATCGGGCTAGTCATTGGTATCCTAGCATTCTGCTGCGCTGTCTTGCACTACGTGGGAGAGGTCAGTCCCGGTCAGGTCAGGGCTTATATCTAAGTCTTCCACTGCGCTACAAAGCACCATTATTGTATGTATCAGGATGTACACTGCTTGTTGAGATTTCACTAGCACTGCACTGTCCATTCAGTCCTTTTTATCACATTGTGGATCCTTGGTTATATACGTACATCACCCAACTGGGCATGTAACAGTTGGTATCGGAACACCGCACGTGAATCAGGACAACATGATCTGACACGTGTGCGGGGACTAAGTAGCTGATTAGTCTTGATTGATTGATCAGAGCACACTAGTTAGCCCCCAAAATCACGATTTTGACCTCACTGCCGAAAATCAAATTTCTTTTTGTATCTTGGATTTTGTTTTCCCGCTATTTCTGTTGTGGAAAATCGCAATAGCCCAGCACCTGAAATTTCCGTTTTCGTTTTTCTTCTGAAAATTCGATATTTCGTTCTTGGAAATCCGGAATATATATATACAGGGTACCCGGCGTTCGGGACGGGCCGAACGCCTGAACCCGAACGCCCGAACGTATGGGACCCCTTGGGGATGCGTTCGACCGTTCGGGCCGAACACGGACCTGCAAGGAAAATAAGAAAACAGCGAGATGACAAAATCCAGATTACACCATCACATAAAAAGCCAGATAGTCACACTGTGTCCAGAGAGCAGCATTGCACCAATAATACACCAATGGAGGTTCATAGTACTGAAAACCAATGTCATGGAGAGCTTCCTCTCTCCTTCAGCAACACAAGAGTCCAGTCCCTTCACACTCCTACTTGGCGCTCAGCGCCCAGCCTACTCCTACACAGCTACGATCAGCCTAATAATAGACAATGCAACTGTTGGCATCCGCGGCAACTCGAAGTACTTGAAGATGTCGCCCATATGCTGACCATCGCCAATACAAGGTAAGTGCCCTCACATCATCATCATCATCATCYTTCGCCCTTCCCTGACTTCACACCCACACCTGTCCTCTCTTGCACCAGAAGACCACCCCTGCGCCTCACTGTAGACCAAGCCCACCAGCTATGGTGGCTGGGCTATGGCGCTGCCCTCAGCAGCGCCCTTCTTCCCTGCACGACCGCACGTGCTGCACCTCGCCTGTCAGCGCCAGCCAGCAGCCGTGAGCTCTTGCTCCAGCAGCGCTGCCGCTAGCATGCGAGTGCCTGAATGAGGCTGCCAGGGGAGAGCTCTTTCCTTAAGAAGTAGACCCAGACAACTTTTCCAAACGGACGCGAAGGAAGTAACCGAATTGCGATTTGCAAAAGGATTAAAAAGAACAACCAGGGTCTCGATCTGGACTCGAGCAGTCGTTGCAAAGCTCAGATGCCGCACTGAACCGAGAAGTCTAAACAAGTAATGTCCTGAAGTGTAATTGCGAGTTGAAAAACAGAGATCGAATAGCACTTGCGAGGGAAAAACAGCCGAGCTTGAGTAGAGAGAGAGAGACTCTCTCTCCCTCGACTCTCTCTCTCTCTCTCTCCCTATTCTGAAGCAGCGTGAAACGGAGAAAAAAAAAGGGGCAAATCTCACGAGCGGAAGCCGAGCGTCACCTTGGTAGACCGAACCGAGTAGCACGGGGCACGAACGACAAAGTAGCGCAGGGCTTTTGGCCGAAAGAGGATAAGCAAACAGCTGGTTACGAAGTGATCGGCGGGCACAGAGCGGATCTCTCTCTCTCTTCTCTCTCTCTCTCTCTCTTTCCCTTCTTTCTGTGCCTGGATCAAGCCCAAGCGATTTGAGCGAAACGCACGCAGCAAAAAAACTCAGCTCAGTTCAGTTATTTTCGCCGGGTTCATTTGAAAAAGCTATTTGGGTTTCCTTCTTTTGTAAACCTCAGTACAGTTATTTTCTCCGGGTCCATTTGCAAAAGCTGTTTTCGGTTTGGGTCTCCTTCATTTGGAATCTCAGATCATTCATTCTCTTCGGGTCTATCTGAAGAAGTTGTTTTCAGTAGGCACCGTTCGAAAGCACGCTCCTTTGGAACCAACGAGAAGTCGCCCAAATAGGAAGGGAGACAGGCAGTGGACATTGCGGGAGGCGCAGCTGAAAGTAAGGGGGTCTCGGGGCTACCAGCTGTCGGTCCAACAGCAACTAGTAGGGATCGAGACAGTACAGGCCGACAACGCGATAGAGACTATCCCAGGGTCTAGCATCCCGAAGGGTAGGATCTATCGGATGTCTCCAGGCGAGCTCGATGAGCTTCGCCGGCAACTCAAGGAACTCGTAGAGAAGGGTTGGATCCGGCCGAGTGTTTCTCCTTATGGTTCTCCAGTACTATTTGTACCTAAGAAGAAGGAGGGAACACTTTGGATGTGCATTGACTATAGGGGCCTCAATGCCATCAATGTCGAGAACAGAGAGCCCCTACCGCGCATCGACGATTTGATAGATAGAGTGCAAGGGTGTCGGTACTTCAGTAACATAGATCTGAAGTCCGGGTACCATCAGATTGCAATCCAGCCCGAGGATCAACACAAAACCGCTTTTCAGACCAGGTACGGTCTGTACGAGTTTGTGGTGATGCCTTTCGGTCTTTGCAATGCTCCTGACACCTTTCAGCACGCTATGAATCGGATTTTTCATGACTACTTGGATAAGTTTGTCATCGTGTACCTCGATGAGATACTTATTTTTAGTAAGACTGTCGAGGAGCACATTGCGCACTGGGACAAAGTCCTCAGTCTCCTGCGACAACACAAGTTCAAGATCAACGGTGAGAAGTGTGAGTTTGGCCGCACCCGTGTCTTGTGCTTAGGTCATGAGATTTCCGCAGAAGTGTTGAAGCCCGATGACGCGAAGGTGGCCAGCATTCGTGATTGGCCGCGCCCTCAGTCTGTGACTGAGATGAGATCTTTCTTAAGGGATGACCGGCTACTATCGCAACTTCGTGAAGAACTATAGCATAGTTGCCGCTCCTTTGACTGATCTGACCCACCTTGACACCCCATGGGAGTGGACTGAGAGATGCGAGGCTGCTTTCAGACATCTGAAGCATGCGTTGACGCATTACGAAGTCTTGAAACTTGCTGATCCTGATAAGCCATTTATAGTGACTACGGATGCTAGCCAATATGGTATAGGCGTCGTACTTGCACAACAGGAGGGGGAAAAGTTGAGGCCAGTTGAGTACATGTCCAAGAAAATGCCGAAGTTGGCTAAGTCCACCTATGAGAAGAAACTCTATGCGGTTTACAAGGCTCTGACCCATTGGAGGCACTACCTCCTTGGGAGGTTCTTCATCCTCAGGACTGATCATCAGACCCTGAGATGGATGAGAACTCAGCCAGTACTCTCTGAGGCTCTCAAGCGTTGGATCGAAGTCATCAAGCAGTATGACTTTGAGCCCCAGTACATCAAGGGCGAGTACAACAAGGTTGTTGACGCCTTGTCGCGTAGACCTGATTTCTCAGGTGGGTTGATTACTGAGTTCAATCTTGCGGATAATGTTACTTTGTCTTTGGTGGAAGCCTATCGCGAGGACTCGTTTATGGCCGAGATCATACGCAAACTCGAGGCGAAGGACAAAGGGACTTCTGCCGAGTTTGAGTTGGTCAACGGCCTGCTGTTCCTTGAGAAGGCAAGGAATAAACGTTTGTGTGTGCCTAATAGAGAGTCTTTGCGTAGTTTATTTTTAGGCGAATGTCATGATGCCACAGGACATTTTGGGTACAAGAAGATCGCAGCTAACCTGCTGCAGCGGTTCTAGTGGCCCACAATGATGAGAGATGCCCAACTGTATATGGAGACTTGTCAGGTCTGTCAGAGAGACAAGCCACGTACTCGGGCTCCTCTTGGGCTCCTGAAGCCCCTTCCGATTCCGGAAAGGCCTGGTGAGAGTTTTGTCCATGGACTTCATGGATACACTGGTTACCAGTAAGAGTGGGATGAAACACATTTTCGTCATTGTGGTTAACAGCCATGCCGGAGACTGCGAAGACCGAGTACGTAATCAAATTGTTTAAAGAGAACTGGGTAAGGGATTTTGGATTGCCCAAATCCATAGTGAGCGACATAGATGTCTTCTTCACTAGCGAACTGTGGAAGGCTGCTGCTGCAGAGCAGGGAACCCAGTTGCAGATGACTTCTGGAAATCACCCAGAAGCCAACGGTCAGGTCGAGCAACTGAATCGCGCGGTACAACACCTGTTGAGGCATTACATCAAGCCCAACCAGGTGGACTGGGATGAGAAGCTTGCTCTCATCGCCAGTCTGTACAACAACGTTGTACACAGCGCCACCAGGGTGAGCCCAAACAGTTTGCTATTGACTTTCAAGCCTAGACTACCCTTAGACTTTCTCCTTCCTGAGAATCAGTCAACTGCTGCACCAGATACTTTAGAATTTGCCTAAAGGTATGAACAGAAACAGATGCAGAAGGCTAAGGCAGCAATGATAGCGTCTGAGAATAGACACCGCCGACCTTCTACGTTTCAGGTTGGGGACAGAGTCTGGGTAAAGTCCTCAGAACTGGGACAGGAGTACAGGATTTCCCGCAAACTCATGCCACAGTACTTTGGGCCATGGGAAGTCTTAGATATTGTCGGGACTGATCCAGATGGGCCATCTTATGTAATCCGGATCCCTGGTCATCTCCGTACTTACCCTGTCTTTCACGCCTCCAAGCTTGCACCTTTCAAAGAAACAGATCAGTTTCCATCTCGTCGCTCAATGCTGCCCCCAACCATGGATGGAGAGGTGGATATCGATGATATCGTGGACCACACAGAGCTGCCGGTTCCAAGACCAACAGGCAGGGGACGTTCTCCAAAACCGAAGCTGCAGTACCGCATTCGGTTCCGACATCATACTGATCCTAAGGAGGACCGCTGGTTCACCAAGGAGGAACTTATGCAGACCGCTCCTCAAGTTGTAGCCCATTACGAGAAATCTCTGCAGAAAGGAGAGCGCCCGATGGTTGAAGACTGAGCTTCGCAGAGGACTGTTGAAGCTAAGGAGGAGGGGATGCGAGGCCACTGGCTCTATGAGCCCCATTCGGCCCCTTTTTGGAGCAAGTCGGCCGCCCTAAGTGAAGGCAGGCTCGACGAGGACCTCGGGGTCCTATTTTGACCACTGCGCAACTAAGGAAATTCAGGCAATTGCGCAGCGCCAGTTGGTTGAGAGAACCCAGGCCCTGGGCCGCCTGTGTGAATGTATGGAAAGCAGGCCCTGGGCTAGATACGGGTACTGGTCCAAACATAGGTCAAAGGCAGTTGGGTGCATGCAACCACCTAAGGCCCAAGGCCTGTTCTCTATTGTGCTGGGCCTCAGGCTACCGGGGCCTACTGGAAGCTTCCTAGGACTGAACGCAGGCAGGCCACTTCGATATAACAAAGGGCATGCCTCCACATTTCTCATTCGGGTGCTGGCTGCATGCTGCGCAAGCGCTGCTGCGCTGAAGCTCGTTGGCACTCACTTGCTCACGGACGAGCAGGAAGGCGCAGGCAGCCATAGCCGAGTTGCGCTGCTGTCAGCTGGGTGTGGCACAGGGTGGTCCTTGGGTGCAAGTGCCATCTCTGTGTTGGGCAACGAGGTTGTGAGTGAGGTGAGAGACATACCTGGTGCTGGAAGCGTGCGACATTGGTCGCTCGTACTTCGGGAAAGTTGTTGTCGTCATCATTCGGCATTGTAGTCTGTAGTCTGGGCGCCGAGCGCCAGATAGGATATCAACATTGGTTCTTCATTGATGATGATGATGAGACTTTACCAGCATTGTCAATTATGAGCTCTTGGTGTCTTCTTATTTGGTGAAACTCGTGATGCAATTTTGTCGTTGGTTTGAGGTCACAACTATCTGGTCTTGTGTATATGATGTTGTTTGATTGCTGAAGTTCACTATTACTCATCTTCCTTGCAATACTGTTTATGCTTCCAAAATACAAAGTTGGATGAATCTAGAAACTTTAGGAAATCAACTTTATACCTAGGTTACCTGATCGGACGTCCGGGACCCCCCTGACCGTCTAGGGTTGTCCGCTCCGACAACCGGTCAAACATCCTCCCCGAGCAGTCTGTCTGAGCCCGAAAGCAAAAAAAAAAAAAAAAAAAAAAAAAAAAATCTCACAAAATTCTGAAAAAAAAACTATGTTATGCAGAAACCTGAACTGAACAACTTTTGCCTTGGGATGATATCGAAATTCGGTGTCAAATTTAAAACAAAAACTAAAATTAAAAACACCCCCAATTTTCTTCCATTTTTTTAATGCTTTTAATTGCTAAAAATGGAGTTGTCCGGGCCCGGACTTCCGGGACCCCCTTGACTGTCCGCCTAGGATGTTCGGCCAGGACGTCCTGCCATCAAACAAAAGGTAACATCGCTTTATACCACTTATTTTTATTTGTTTCCATTTTCAAGTCTTATTTTATGAGTGGCCATCATTGGAGCTGTAGTACTTACCATGCATAAGACTACTCAAGTAAAAAGACAAGATGTTTTTCAACAAAATATGATAGATTTTCAAAAGACTATAAAAAAAAGACGACAATAGAAAGGTCTCCAGTAGCTCAGTGGTTAGAGCAAATGGTTGTTGAGTGCACCGATTTTGACTTCTTTGTGGAGGAAGTAGTTTGAACTACGACATTGTTCAGAAGATGTCTAAAACAATACCTTACCTTATCCCAAGACGCTCGGCTCTTGCGAGAGCCGACGAAGGCCTCTAGCGAGCCTCTGGAGGCTCGCCGCAGAGTTGGAAACAAATATAGGAAACACAACATGGTATAGACAATTTAGAGTTAGGTGCAAGGAACATGAATGTGGACGAAGCACATAAATCCAGATTGCAAAATCACACTGAAGTCCAAGTAGTCAAACCAAGAGCAGATAGCACATTGGAACCGAGTAACCATCCAGAAGAATCGTGAGTCAATGTCCAAGCCCAATCGGGCAACACCAACAGCATAACCCAATGTAGCTCTCTCTCTTGAATGGCGCCTGGCGCCCTACCTACTCTACAGCCTAACACTACAACTACAGCATGGAAGCAACCAGACAACTTGACGACCARCGAGTGATGATGTCAACACCAATGCCGACCTCCTCTCTCCACCAGGTACGTCTCTCTCTTCTCCCTCACTCTCCCTTGTTATCCCACACAGCGCCCTTCACCTCCGAAGAACCACCTTCGCCCTTCGCCTCCTTTGCGCCCACAGACAGCCCGGCTATGGCCGCCAGCGCCCTGCGCCCAGGCAGCGCTCTACCGCTTAGCGCTTGCCTGCCTACCTCAGCCTAGCGCAGCGCAGCACCTCGCAAACGCGCAGCGTGCCGGCATTGCTCGCAGTGGCCAAGCAAACGTGCAGCGTGCCGGCATTGCTCGCAACGGCCAAGATCCCTACCCACTCGCCCTCCCTGCCTATATGCCAGTGTTGCGTGTGGGCGGCCTCCCTTGAGCCTGTGCCTGGGCCCCAATACCTGTACCCAGGCCCGATGCAGTTGGGGCCGAGGAGATGCAGTTGCGCCTCTTTCATCAAGGCCTGCGGCCAGATTCAGATAGTGGACCGGTTTCCCATTGGCATTTTCGGCCTCTATATCCAGCATGCATTGTCGGCCTAACGTTTATGTGCCCAGGGCCTAACCAACTCTGGGGCCCTGGAATTTCTGCCTTTGCAGAGCTCCAATACTCGGTGCACACCAACCAACTGGCGTGTTGCAACTGTATGGACCCCACTTCGTGAAATGTTTGCACAGA
>BFEA01000982.1:193182-252764 GCA_003427395.1 Chara braunii
GCCTTCACTTAGGGCGGGCACGAGGCTTGCTGGGGCCTTAGCCCAGAACATGTACATCATGGCAAGGCCCCTTCTTGAGGGCTCAATCCTCACATAGGTTTCATAAGGACAAATAAGCTCAAATTACTTAAACGCAAATCAACTTTGGATACTTCCATTACTCCACGAGACGTTGTGAAATAGATTCATCTATCTAGATTCTCTAAGTTTATATTATATTATCTAAGTTTGATTTTTATTTATTTATATCTGATTGTATGATATTTATTTGATCATTTTATTATATTCCTTATAAGAATACAATATTTTATCGTATTCTTATAATGAATATACAATTAAACTACTCAATTGAAATGTGCAAGGAATATGAGTGTGAGCGATATACATAAAACCAAGTTGTGAAATCACACAGCTGTGCAAGTAGTAGCATCCCAAGGAGAGAGTACAAATGCACCGAGAAAACCATCCATAAAGAGCAATACAATTGAGTATTGAGCCAATGTCCAAGCCTGTAGGCGACACCAACACAGTATCCAGAGTCGCTCTCTGTGTCTGGCGCACAGCGCCCAGCCTACTCTACCACACTATCCAACTCTACAGCTGGTTCACACAACAGAATCACTTCGGCTCACGAAGACCAATGTACATGACTGTCAACACCATCGGCGACCTCTCTTCATGCACCAGGTACGTAACTCGTCACCCTGAATCGGACCTTGATTATCCCACACGGCGCCTCACTCCCTGAAGACCACCCGATCATCCGCTGTACCCCCTGGCGCCTAGCAGCCCGGCTATGGCTGCCTGCGCCCCGCTGCCCTGCAGCGCCCCACTCACCACCTAGCGCTCCGTCAGCGCCCCTAGCATTAGCGCAGCATCAAGCAGAAGCGCAGCAGCACTTCCGCATTGCCAGCGCTGGCCAGCCTCCCTAGCCTCTGCTGCCTCACTTCCTTTGTGGAAGTGTCATCCTGCTTGAAGCTGCGTGTGGCTTGGCTGGAAGTTTCCAGTAGCTTCCGGTTGGGCCTCAGACCCTGTGCCCAGGCCCGAGACTTACAGTTGAGGGCCTGGGCCCTTTTCAGTTGGGCACGACCTGAGTCTTCCACACTTGGGCTGTTTGCGGCATCTGTGCAGGGTCCCCGGGCAGGTGCATTCGCACTACTGCTTTTGCAAAGGCCGAAGGCCTGCTTCCCAATGTATCGGCCCTGCTTTGTGTWMGTGTGCCCAGGYGCAACTGTCAAKGCCTGGGCCAACTGTATGTCGCAGCATTGTGAGGCTCACGCGTCTTCCCAACCAACTGGCGTGCTACGAGAGCCTGAATACCCCATATGGAAATGTCGAATTCTGCCTTTGACGAATATTCAGGCCCGCCTTCACTTAGGGCGGACACTTGGCTTGCTGGGGCCTTAGCCCAGAACAATGTGATGTCTGATAGGGCCACTTGACGGCTGGTTCCTCACATTCCATCCCCCTTAGTTTCGAAAGTCCGCTGAGATGCTTCATGCTGGTGCCTTCCCTTTTAACCTCTTCTCATAATCTGCCATGATCTGATGAGCTGTCTTGACAAGTTCCTCCCTTGGGATCCATCGATGAGCTGTCTTGGGATCTTCCTTCGGATCTATATGATGCCTGAAATGTACTCTGTATTCCCTCGCAGGTTTGGGAGGTCTTCCCCTGCCATGTGGCTTAGGAACAGGCGTATCTCTGTGATCCAAAATGTCGTCGACGTCCACGTGGCCGTCCATGGTTGGGGGCAGCATAGATCTCCGTGATGTGAACTGTGCTGTCTCAGCGAAAGGTGCAAGCTTGGAGGCATGAAAAACAGGGTAAGTGCGCAAGTGACCAAGGATACGAATGACGTACAAGGGACCATCCAAATCATTCCCCACAATGTCCAAGACTTCCCAGGGACCGAAATACTGAGGCATTAGTTTTCTAGAGATGCCAAACTCCTGTCCCAGTTCACTAGCCTTGACCCAACCACATTCCCCTACCTCAAATGTGGACTGTCGGCGATGCTTGTTCTCAGAAGCAATCATGGCTTCTTGAGATTTCTTGACATGTTCGAAAGTCTGCTGCAACAGTTTCTCATACTGGACACCAAATTCAATGGTTCCAGGAGTTGCAGCAGTTCGGTTTTCAGGCAGGAGGAAGTCTAGAGCAGATCTAGGGCTCCACCCAAGATGCAGTCGATTAGGACTGACGCCGGTGGTGTTGTGTACAGCATTGTTGTATAGGCTGGCGATGAGAGGTAATTTCTCATCCCAGTCATCCTGGCTGGGCTTGATGTAATGCCTCAGCAGATGCTGCACCACTCGGTTCATCTATTCAGCCTGCCCATTTGCTTCGGGATGATTCCAAGAAGTCATTTGAAGCTGGCTGCGCATCTGTTCGGCGGCCTTCTTCCACATCTCGCTTGTGAATCTCACATCTCTGTCACTAACGATTGTCTTTTTCAGTCCTGGCAGTCTCTGGCATGGCAATTAGTCTAGCATACTTGGTAAACCTGTCCACTATGACGAAAATGTGCCTCTTGCCATTCTTGCTGGTCAGTAGAGTATCCATGAAGTCCATGGAGATACTCTGACCTGGGCCAGCAGGAATGGGTAAAGGCTCGAGTAACCCAAGCGGAGCTTGAGTTCGCAGCTTGTCCCGCTGACAGACCTGACAGGTCTCCACGTACTTCTTCACATCGTCAAGCGTGTTAGGCCAGCAGAATCGTTGTACTAGATTAGCACTAGTCTTCTTATAACCGAAATGTCGTGTTGTGTCGTGGCACTCACCTGAAAACAAACTACGCAAATCTTCCCTAGATGGAACAACTAATCTCTTAAATCCTGCCTTCTCAAGAAAGAGCAACCCATCCACCATCACAAACTTATCAGTAGTGGCCTTATCTTTAGCCTGAAGTTTGTTGATGATGTCCATCATGATGGAATCTTCCTTGTAGGCTTCCTCCAAAGATCGAGTTACATCTTCAGATAGACCAAACTCATAAATCAGCGCACCTAGGTAATTTGCCCTCCTAGACAACCCGTTTGCAACCTTGTTGTACTCTCCCTTCAAATAGTCTAGTTTGAAATCATATTGATCTATGACTTCAATCCAGCGATTGAGTGCATCGGAGAGAACTGGTCGAGTCTTAATCCACTTGAGTGTGTGATGGTCAGTTCTGAAGTAGAAGAACCTTCCTAACAGGTAGTGCATCCAGTGGACAAGTGCCTTGTAAAGAGCGTAGAGTTCCCTCTCGTAGGTGGACTTTGCCAACTTCTTTGAAGGCATCTTTTTGCTCATGTACTCGATCGGTCTCAACTTCTTCCTTTCCTGCTGAGCCAACACTGCGCCAATCCCATATGGACTTGCATCAGTGGTTACCACGAATGGCCTTTGTGGGTCGGGTACCATGAAAACCTCATGATGCGTGAGAGCATGCTTCAAACGCTTGAAAGCTGCCTCACACTCGTCGGTCCAGTCCCATGGTGTGTCGAGTCGAGTTAGATCAGTCAAGGGAGATGTGATCGTGCTATATTTCTTTACGAAATTGCGGTAATAACCACACATTCCCAAGAATGATCTGACCTCAGTCACTGACTTGGGTCATGGCCAGTCACGTATGCTAGCCACCTTAGCATCTTCGGGCCTAATCCCATCCGCAGATACGTCATGACCCAAGTACAAGATTCGAGTGCGACCAAACTCGCATTTCTCTGTGTTTATCTTATACTTCTGTTGTCGAAGGAGTGTAAGCACCTTGTCTACATGCTGAGCATGCTCCTCGACAGATCTACTGAAGAGAAGTATGTCGTCGAGGTACACGACAACAAACTTGTCCAAGTAGTCATGGAAGATCCTATTCATGGCGTGCTGGAATGTACCCGGCGCATTGCAAAGGCCAAAGGGCATCACCACAAACTCGTACAAACCGTACCTGGTCTGAAATGCGGTTTTGAGTTGGTCCTCTGGTCTAATGGCAATCTGATGGTAGCCGGATTTTAAGTCTTTGTGTAGTACTTACATCCCTGCACCCTATCCAATGGGTCGTCGATGCGTGGTAGAGGCTCTGCATTCTTAACGGTGATGGCATTGAGGCCTCTATAATCAATGCACATCCTTAGTGTTCCCCCTTTCTTTGGAACAAACAATACTGGTGAGCCAAAGGGGGAAGTGCTAAGCCGAATCCAACCCTTCTCTGTGAGCTCTTTCAGTTGCCGCCGAAGTTCGTCCAACTCGGCTGGAGCCATCCTATAGATTCTACCCTTAGGTGTTTTACTACCTGGGATTATCTCTATGGCATGGACAATCTCCCTGTCTACGACTCCTGTAGGCTCCTCGAACAGATCAGGGTACTTGGCGACGATGGTCTCTATCTCTGGGGGTGTTTTAACGACCCCCCCTTTCGCAGAGACATAGACTAAATACATCCCTTCCTCTTTGTTCTATTATAATAATTATAAAAGGCAGATGCGCATAAGCACCCATAGGAGTCTACTAACCTACTAGCTTTGTACTTGGCCAATCTCACGGTTCTCCCACTAGGCAACTCGTGCTTCAACACCTTCTTGTCCCAGTCAAACTGGGGCTCGGCAACCTCGAGGTAGTACATGCCCAATAACATGTCAAAGGGCAACTCGTCGCTCACCAGGAATGATATCTTATGGTTTATCTCTCCTCCTGGKTAGGAGAAGGTGCAGACTACATCTTTAACGTAGTCCTCCACCATCATGCKCTCTTTGTTGGCCAAAGTAGATGCTACTGGTCTACTAAGGCGCTGCACCCGGTCCTTTAGGCACAGTCTGTCAACGCAGTCGCGACTTATGAAGTTTCGCGTGGAGCCAACGTCTACGAAGGCGCCGCACTTCAACTTCCACAACGAAGTGGTCCCCTCTAGGACCTGTACTCAGGGCCACTCAGGACTCATGGGGGTCCCTTGCCGACCACTCACCTTGAAGGTCCTCTAAGGCCTCAGATACATCCAACGTACAGAGTATAGTTGGGTCCGGATGCGTCTGCGGAGTGACTAAGGAGTCAATAGCTTTGGCCATCTCTTGAAACGGGGAGGGTACATCACCCGCTTCAACGAGAGTAGAAGCAGCCATAACTTCTACTGGCCCTAAGTGTTTCCCGAGCTGGAGCTCGTAGAGGCCCCAGATTGAGAAGAAGGAAACCCACCCTTAGGAAGGATCATTTGCGAGACCTTCGGGTTCTTGCATTTGAACTGTGTGCGACCATACTCACCGCAGTTAATGCAAGCACCACGAGACCAAAGATCCCGCCACACTTCTTGATCCAGACCTGCTCTAACCCAAGCAGCTCTTTTGTTTGGGTTAGCGGTCTGCCCCTCACTCCTCTGTTGACCGCCCTTGCCGCGGCCAGCTGCCTTAGTCTTGACTACGGCGGCGAGGTTGCTACCCTCAGCACTCTCCTCGCCGTCAAACTCTGAACCCTCCACAAGATCGGAAAAATCATCGATCTCGGTTTGATTCCCATCGGAATCAACCATCATCAATCGACTACCCTACTTCTTCCACTCTTGTGGAGTCATCTTCTTTCTCCCATCAGTAGAAGGGGTTTAAGCTCCACCAGCGTAGCCTCTAAGTCTAGGGCCTTCTTGCTGAATGACTCAAAAGTGTGATACTCTCTGCGAGCCTCGCTGGCTAATAAATTCCTAATGTCTGTGGGAAGACATCTCAGGAACATGGTCAGCAAGACCTRTGGATTGTACTCCACTCCCGGGACGACGATCAGGCGCTCTATGGCTGTGGTGAGTTCCCGCACAGACTTGTACTTTCTAGTATCAAGTTTCAAGAGCCCATTAGTGGCAATCTGTGTCTGTTGAGGGTTGTGCCAACGAGCCTCCACTAAGTCCATAAAGCTTTCTAATGTGTGGGTCTGCACCCAATCATGCATGTTCCTGCCGAAGCCCTTTGAAGCTACCAATCCGTTTAGCCAACGGGTTGTTGAACCCTCTAAGTAGGATGCAGCAGTAATCACCTGCTCTTCTACCAATGTCCTCTTTGCCCTTACCCACACTGGCACCGTTCTCAACCATGTGTCAAGAGCCTCATCCTTCTTATCTCCTAAGAAGGTTGCAGGTGGGTTCAGTGGGGTCTTGGGGTACCAAGGATATTGCTGTCCCTATTGTGAGACAGGTGACGACTGTGGTGTAGCAACAGTCGCTGGACCAGAAGATGAAGAAGCAACAGTCTGAGATAGAGCTACTATTGATGATACACTTGGTGGTGGTCCTGATTGAGCTGCATAGAGGCCTGTCATCGTTGAGAGTGGCAGCGATGGTAAAGCTGTTGGCCGGATCCCTGGCTTATGCAGCGCTTGCAGAATCTGGTCTAGAGTATCCTGCATTGCGTCCATTTTGTTCCTGTTACCCATCGAAATTGACTTTGGCCGAGAAGAAAATGCCGCCACCGCTTAAGCACATGTACGAAGGCTAATAACTCCTTCCGTGCGTCGTCAATCGAATGCACGGAGGACACTTTCTTACTTAAACATTCGACCGAGAGTTAATCTATGCCATCGTGCTACTCGAGGACGACACCAACGCCATAGCCGAACGGTTCGGTAGTGAAGTGTGATGGCAAAAGCGGGTCCTAGATGCGTAAAACCTCCACGGATAGCAAGGCAGCTTTGAGGGCTAAAAAGGAAGGCCGCGCATCACCACCGAAGTCTAATGGCCACTCCTCGCATTGAAGCGTTGGTCAAATGGATTGTGGTCTTCGAATAGCCTTTGATAAAGCGTTGATAGTGGCCGGCTAGGCCAAGAAACGAACGAACATTCGTCACGTTCTTCGGCTTCGGCCACTCTTGGACGGCTTGAGTTTTATCCAATAACGGACTAATGCCTTCCGGTGTGACAAAATGGCCCAAATACTCCAACACTAATTCGCACTTGTGGCAGATCGCTTTGTACTTGGAGCGATAATGCATCTCCAACACGCGTCGAAGATGCTTGAGATGGTCCTCCAAGGTCCGACTATAGATGAGAATGCCGTCCAACTAGACCAGCGCAAATCGGTCCAACATCAAACAAAACTCGTTAGTCGTCGCCGCTTTAAAAGTCATGGGGGAATTGGTGAGGCCAAAAACCATGACGACCCACTCAAAGTGCCCATACTGCATTTTAAACGCGGATTTGTAATGATTTTGCGGACGTATCAAAATCTCATGATAACCCGACTTCAAGTCAATTTGGAAAAATACTTTGCGCCACTCAAATGCTCAAGAAGATTGTCAATACGAGGAAGAGGCCCCACATTCTTGACGGTTTGTGAATTGAGCTTGACATAGTCGATGCACAAGCGAAGATCCTTGTTCTTCTTCCGTACGAAGAGAACTAGCATACCATATGGTGCGCTACTACGACGGATCCAATCCTTTTCCAACAAGTCATCAAGTTGCAACCAGAGAACCACGAGCTCCTCCTCACTCATGTGATAGATGCATCCTTTCGACGACATGACGCGGGCGTCAAGAATGATCTCATGGGAGATCGGCCGATCCGTCACCACACCAGTAGGAAACTGGAAGATGGCGGCGACTTTGTCGAGCAACCGCACCACGCGGGTGTGCAAAAACAAGCCCGTAGGTGAAGCGTCAATTGTTGTCACGGTCCTAAGAAAACATAGGCTAATTTCATCAGTCCGCTTGTAAGCGCAAGTGGACCGAAAAGACTTGGTTGTCACAACTTGGCACCGGACCTTAGTGCCAAAGGCGTTGCGAACGGTAAGCGTCCGCAGATGGAAGTTGACCAAGTGGTCCGCACTTGCGAGCCAAGGCATCCCCAAAATAATGTCGAAGTCTGTGTGCAAGACGTCAAACGTGACCGCCTCGCATGCACGAGGTGCGAAATAGACCGGCACGACTTCTAATGTAGCGATCAGGAAGTTGTTGCGCCCGACCGTCCGCACTCGCTTGCGCCTCGCCTCTCAGCGCCAGCAGCAGCCCACGAGCGTCCACTCCGACAGCGCTGCCGCTAGCATGCGAGTGCCTGAATGAAGCTCCGGGCAACGAGCTCTTTCCTATATGGAAAGAGTCTTACCTGCCTTCGCAGCCTGACTGGTCTGGGCCTAGGCCCAAAAGCTTCCGGTAGGCCCCAGGATGTTGGGCCTCGGGTGCAGCTACTGGGCCTCATTCAGATGGGCCTCCCAACTGTCTGTGTATGAGGCTGCGAATCCCGCCCAGGGCCTGCACTTTTGGATAAGCCTAGAAGGTCGTGGAATTTCCTTGCTGCTCGGCCTGTGCTTCCTCAACCAACTGGCGCGACGAAACTGCCTGGACCCCAAATACTAATTTGACATCTTAGGGCCTCTCGCGATTTGTTAGGCCCGCCTTCACTTAGGGCGGGCACATTTGCAGCAGGGGACCCTTAGGCCTGCCGAGGACCCAGATCCTCGCATTCCCTCCTTTTCTTCGATAGTCCTCTGAGAAGTCCTTATGTAACAGGCTGCTTCCCTTTCAGCTTTCTCTCGTAACTTGATATAATTTGGGAAGTAGTCTTCATTAATTCCTCTCTTGTGAACCACTGGTCTTCTTGAGGATCAATGTGATGTCTAAACCGCACTCGGTATTGAATCTGTGGCTTTGGCGGTCGGCCCCTTCCTGGAGGTTTGGGCATAGGCATCAGCTTGTGCTCGATAATATCGTCAATGTCCACGTGTCCATCCATGGCTGGGGGCAGCACTAATCTCCTGAAGGGAAACTGATCTGTGGCGGCGAAAGGTTCCAACTTGGATGCATGGAAAACATGGTAAGTACGCAAGTGTGCAGGAATGCGAATCACATAGGAAAGCCCATCTGGTTGATCCCGTACAATGTCTAAGATCTCCCAGGACCCAAAGTATTGTGGCATCAGTTTGCGTGAAATCCCCAACTGCTGGCCCAGTTCAGATGACTTCAGTTTGCGTGAAATCCCCAACTGCTGGCCCAGTTCAGATGACTTTACCCAGACTCTATCACCCACCTGAAAGTTAGAGGGCTGTCTATATTTATTCTCAGATGCGATCATCTCATCCTGAGACTTGCTAATATGCTTGACGGCCTGCTGCAGCATCTGTTCATACTTGACGGCAAACTCTATGCTGCCAGGTGCTGCAGTAGGTTGCCTTTCTGGTAGTTGAAATTCAAGTGCAGTTCGGGGCTTCCAACCAAGGTGCAGCTGGTTGGGAGTCTTACCAGTAGTATTGTGCACATCATTGATGTATAGGCTGGCGACGAGATGTAACTTCTGGTCCCAGTCATCCTGACTTGGCTTTATATAATGTCAAAGCAGGTGCTGTACTACCCGGTTCATCTTTTTTGCCTGGCCGTTTGACTCAGGGTGATTCCCTGACGTCATTTACAGCTTCGTACCCATCTGCTCAGCTGTCGCCTACCACAGTTCGTTGGTAAACCTTACATCCCTATCACTTACTATCGACGTAGGGAGTCCAAAACCCCTAACCCAGTTACCTAGAAACAATTTGATGACATAGTCAGTTTTAGCAGTTTCTGGCATAGCCATAAGTCTTGCATGCTTAGAAAAGCGGTCTACTATCACGAAGATGTGCCTTTTCCCAGACCTGCTGGTCACAAGAGTATCCATGAAGTCCATGGACACACTCTGACCAGGACCTTCAGGAATCGGCAAGGGCTTGATAAGCCCAAGCGGAGCTTGAGTCCTAGGTTTGTCCCTTTCGCAAACCTAGCAAGTTTCAACGCACTTTTTCGCATCTTGCATCATAGTGGGCCACCAAAATTTCTGCACTAAGTTAGCTGAAGTCTTTTTATAACCAAAATGGCCAGTTGCATCATGCCACTCACCTAGAAATAAATTACGTAAAGACACTCTATTAGGCACACAGTCTTTTATTCCCTGCCTTCTCAAGAAACAGCACGTCATCTACCATCATAAATTCATCCGAAGTCACTTTGTCCTTCGCTTGGAATTTACGGATGATCTCAAACATAACTAGATCTTGCTAATAGGCTTCCACCAACGATCGAGTTAGATCGTTAGATATGCCAAATTCAGTAACTAACGCGCTCAGATAATCTGCTCGACGAGATAGTGCATCAACCACTTTCTTGTACTCTCCCTTCATTGGAGCAAGTTGATAGTCATACATGTCTATCACTTGTATCCATCGCTCGAGTGCATCAGAGAGCACATGTTGATCCAACGCAAGGTCTCATGGTCAGATCTCACGTAGAAGAATTTGCCTAGGAGATAATGTCTCCAATGGACCAGAGCTCTATATAGGGCATAGAGCTCACGCTCATACGTTGACTTTGCTAGCTTTTGAGATGGCATCTTCTTACTCATATACTCGATCGGTCTCAACTTTGGCCCCTCCTTTTGTGCAAGGACCTCACCTATGCCATATTGGTTGGCATCTGTGGTCACGACAAAGGGTTTATCAGGATCGGGAAATTTGATGACCTCATAGTGTGTTAAAGCATACTTCAGTTTCCTGAAGGCCGCCTCACACTCTTCAGTCAAGCCGAGTTAGATCTGTTAATAGGGAAGCTATAGTACTATAGTTTTTAACAAACGGACGATAGTAGCCCCTCATCCCCAAAAACGATCTGACCTCAGTAACAATCTGAGGCCTGGGCCAATCACATATATTCGCCACCTTAGCATCGTCCGGCCTCAACCCATCCGCGGAGATTTCATGACCCAAGTACAAGATCTTGGTGCGACTGAACTTGCATTTCTCCAAGTTAATCTTCTACTAGTGTTGTCTTAGGAGACCTACACTATTTTCAAGAGTTCAGCGCGCTCCTCTACAGTCCTACTAAAGATAAGAATATCGTCGAGGTACACGACGATAAACTTGTCTAAGTACTTGTAAAATATCCTATTCATGGTGTGCTGGAATGTCCCAGGGGCATTAAATAAGCCAAAGGGCATCACCACAAACTCGTACAGACCGTACCTGGTCTGAAAAGCGATTTTGTGTTGATCCTCTGGTCTAATGGCAATTTGATGGTATCCGAACTTTAAATTTATCCTAGTAAAGTATTAGCATCCCTGCACTTTATCCAGTAGGTCGTCGATGCGAGGTAGGGGCTCTGCAATTTTAACAGTGATGGCATTGAGGCCCCTATAGTCAATACGCATCCTCAATATACCTCCCTTTTTAGGAACAAATAGTATTGGCGCACCGCAAGGGGAGGTACTAGGCCGAATACATCCCTTCTCTGTGAGCTCCTTGAGCTGGCGACGGAGCTCATCCAACTCCGCAGGAGACATCCTATAGATTCGTCCTCTAGGTACCTTACTGCCTGGGACTTCTATTGCATGGACGACTTCCCTTTCTACCACGCCTGTGGGCTCCTCAAAAAGGTCTGAATATGTTGCGACGACTGATTCTATCTCTGGGGTGTTTTAACGGTCTCCCCTTTCTCAGAGACAAAGACTAGATACATGCCCTCCTCGCGATTCTGCTTGTAGTAGTTATAGAAAGAGGAGGCACACATGCAACCGTAGTTCTCCACTAGACCGCTAGCTTTTCTGTCGTCTAACGGTTCTACCGTTTGGCAGCTTGTGTATCAACACCTTTCTATCCCAATCGAACTGAGGTTGAGCAAAACCTCGAGGTAGTACATGCCTAGTAGCATATCGAAGGGCAGTTCGTCTCACTTCGCCTCCTCCATAAGAGAAGGAACAGACTACGTCCTTGACATAGTCTTTAACTATCATTTAGTGCTTGTTGGTCAGAGTAGAAGCTACAGCTCTGCTAAGCCGCTGCACTTGGTCCCCTAAGCGCAGTCTATCCACACAAGCACGACTGATGAAGTTTCGAGTACAGCCTATGTCTGCGAAGGCGCCAACTTTGTGGCCACCTAAATCAACCTCTACCACCAAATGTTCACCCTTTGGACCCCTACTGACCATCGCCCAAGAGTCTTTGGGGTCCTTCCTTGACCACTCAGTCTCTAACTCTTCTAGGGCCTCAGACACATCTCTCGAACAGAGCGTCGGTGGGTCTGAATGTGTCTCCGGGGTGATACGTGGGTCACTAGCCCTGGCCAACGCCTGAAGTGGCAAAGGCAACGTTACCACTTCAGCACGAGTAAGAGCGGCTAAAACTCCTACTGGCCCGAGGTGTTTCCCTCCGAATTGCTCGCAGAAGCGCCACCAGGGTTCGAAGATAGTCCCACCACCATTGGAGAGGCTACCCTTGTTAGGACTTCCTTACCTCGGCACGTTGTGGACGTGTGGCCATAGTTGCCACAATTCATACATGTACCCCTAGCAACTCGGTCCCTCCACACCTCATACTCTAAACCAAGTTTCACCCACGCGGGCGTTCCTTGGTCGCCCTGACACGTAGACCAGCCTACCTTCTTTAGCCTTTTCTTTGATGGGTGCCACGACTCCCCCATCCGAAGTCTCCCTGGCCCCATCATGCTTTGTCTCCTCCCAAGGTCTCGGAAGTCGTCAATTTCTGTCGCCTGACCATCGTGGTCGATGGACATTACTTGCCCTTTCTTCTTCCAGTCCTGGGGAAGTCTCTTCTTCCTACCATCTCCCTGACTCTGATGCGCGGATCCAAACTTTGCCTCTATGTCTAAGGCCTTCTTGCTGACAGAAGCGAAGTTGTGTTGTTCGACATAGGCCTCATCTACCAGCTTTGTCCTAACCTCTGAAGGCAGACATCTAAGGTAATCCGTGAGGAGTACCTGCTGGTCATAGCGCACACCAGGTACCACGAGCAGCTACGGTATCTATGAGCTCACGAACATTCTTGTACCTTCTGGCACAAAGATTGTTGATCGTGTTTGTGGCCTTTTGGGCCCCTTAAGGGTCATGCCACCTATTATACACGGACCGTACGAAGTCTTCCAATGTTAAGGCCTGGGCCCAGGCATCGAAGTTCTGACCGTAGCCCTGCTGCTGCACTAGGCCATTCAACCAGCAGGTTGCTGACCCTTCTAAAAAGGAGGCAGCCACTACAACTTCTTGCTCCGGCCTGGTAAGCTTGTGCCTCACATAGGTAGGCACCGTCCTTACCCAGGTATCCAAGTCCTCATCCTTCTTCCTGTCCCCAGTGAGCTTAGGACTCAACAAGGGTATTTTGGGCATCCACTGCATAGGCTGCATTGGCCCAGGAGATTGATGCAGTGGCTGCATAGCCACCGAAACAGGTTGTTGCACACTAACCTGGGCCTGGCTTGACAGTGGGACAGTAGCAACCACTGTCGTCCATGGTACGGCAGAGACTCTAAGGACCGGACCACTAGTCGCCACATAACCACCTGGAGGGGGCACGCCAAACATAGGTGAGAATGAGGGCCCAGCCGGCGACGGCGTCATTGACAGACCCGCAACCGATGGGGGAGCTACAGCAAACTGAGGCTGCCTCACCATTGGACGAGGAGCCTGTAGTGCAGCCAAAATTCGTTTCTGGGCTGCCACTAGTTCATCCAACATTTCCTACTGAACAACCTGCGTCTCCGCCACACACAGGAGCGAATTTCGCAGTGCTTGCATTGCGGGATCTAGAGTGGACTCATCTAGTGCCTCTAGCTTGTCGAGCTCCTGCAATCTACTACCTAGTCTAGCTTTTCTCATAATAGTTCTTCTTCTTCTCTCTACTGCTTCATCCAATTGCCACTGCAACTCATCCTGAAGTTCCTCTGCTTGGAGGATCTCATAATCCTCCGATGCGAGTGGCATCTGTTGGCTGACTTGTGAGCCAACAGATTGACAAACAGAACTCTGAGGGATGCCCTGACTGACACCTGACGAAGAGGCCTGAGACAAGGCCTGTGACACTGAAGAGGAAGCACACATTGTAACCTCAGCCTTAACTCTAGTGTCCGCTAGTCTTGCTGCTGCAAGTGTCCGCTCAGCGTTGATTGTCGTTGACCTAGCCCTCTCCAATATCAACTTTTCCTGGCTTCTCTTCACAGCCGCCTTTCCTCTCCCTGACCCAACTCCAAGTAATCGATTAACTAAGTGCAGTTCCACGAGTCACTAAAGATGTCCCACTACTCGTTCCTCCTCCTCACTACCACTTGCATCACTCATGAGCTACAGTGTGTGTGATCTACACTAGAATCCACACTGAATCCTACCTCAGCGTGACACACAACCGAGTATCATTCACAACTAATTTTGGTCGGCCTGGACAGAAACAGTTAGGTAGTTAGGTGCCAACTAATGTCAAGTCCTACAGGTAAGTTTGAATTCTATTTTTAGATTACTGTTACACAGATTGCAATGCAACAAGGAAAGAACTAACCTATCTGCAGTTGCTTGTCAGTTGTTAACAAGTTCGTAACAACTACATAATCAAAAATAAAAATAACCTACCTGTTGAGATGCATGTTGGATGGCAGTTTGTCTAATTAGTACAACCACGACCAATTACCCAAATCCAACCCTTTCCCTGTATCCCTTTCGAGTAGTCACTTTTTGTCGACGTTCCTAGGCATCTGGTTGAGCAGCGTGTCTAAAGGCGTGCAATCCGGCCCACCCCTGTGCCCCAATTCAACTTCGAACCTGCCAGCCCTTGCACTTTGTTTATCCTCGCATGCAACAAGCCTCACACCCGGTTTGATCTGGCTGATTAGGACGCATTTAAGGACATCCCCAGCAACTCCTTAGGAATTATTTAACGTCGCAGACATGACGACGATCACAGCCAAAATCAACACCGAGTCCCCTCCAAAAATATTTAAAGACGGTCTGGAAAGCGTTTGTTCAAAGACCTCTATTGCGCAGCAGCAGAACCAAGGACTTGCGGCAAAGCATGCGTGTACTAGTCACATCGGGTTGGCATGGTGACCTTGACCCGACAGCTTCGTCCAGGGCCCTTCAGAGGCTTCGCCCGTCTCCCACCAGCTTACTGCCCAGGAAGAATGTTGACTCTCAAGGTCGAGTGCTGGCGACACCTCACATTGAGAGGACTCTCAAGACAGAACTCACTTCCTCACAGTAAGAAGTAATGAAGAGGGTAGATAAGGAAGAAAGCAACGTACCTCATAATGCTGCCCCCAACCATAGATTTCTCACCGGCAACCTGATGTGCATTTATGATGACCGGTCGACCCCTCGACACAACCCACAATCCCCTGCAGTTCCACCTCGGCTCAAATTGCACCGTAAGAAAGCTCTCATCATCCAACATGCACCCCTAATGTCACCACATAGCTTCCTGGCGCGTCCACACGACCTTGGGCCGCCTTACGTCCAACGCCCAAGCCTTATCACTGCCCCACACCTCATGCAAAGCACCGAACAGCTATTGCGAAGAACCAATGAGCGCAGTTCGGAGCAGCTGTGATACCAAAAATGAGCAATAGCGAGATGACAACATTCAGATTGCACAATCACATTAAAAGCCCAATCGTATCACAGTGTTCAAAAAGCAGCATTGCACCAATATGACACCAATCGAGAATCGTAGCACTGAAAACCAATGGCAATGAGTTTGCTCTCGCCACCACAACATGTGTTTCCAGTCCCTATCTCCCCACTTGGCGCTTGGCGCCCAGCCTACTCCCTACACAGCTACTACTAGCCTACTAATTGACAATGCAACTAATGACGTCAGCAGCCTCCGAAGAACTTGAAGATGTCGCCCATGCAGAACATCGCCAATACCAGGTATGTGCCCTCACATCATCATCATCATCATCATCATCCTTCTCTCTCTCTCCCACGTCTTCCCCTTTGTACACCCGAAGACCACCCCTGCGCCTCACTGTATAACCAAGCCCTCAGCCAGCTATGGAGGCTGGGCTATGGCGCTGCCCTCAGCAACGCCCTGTTCCCTGCACGACCGCACGCGCTTTCACCTCGCCTCTCAGCGCCAGCAGCAGCCCACGAGCGTCCACTCCAGCAGCGCTGCCACTAGCATGCAAGCGCTTGAATGAGGCTCCACGCAACAAGTTCTTTCCTATATGGAAAGAGTTTGCCTGCCTTCGCAACGTGACTGGTCTGGGCCTGGGCCCAAAAGCTTTCGGTAGGCCCCAGGATGTTGCGCCTCTCGTGTAGCTACTGGGCCTCGTTCAGTTGGGCCTCCCAACTGTCTATGTGTGAGGCTGCGAATCTCGCCCAGGGCCTGCACTTTCGGATAAGCCTAGAAGGCCGTGGAATTTCCTTGTTGCTTGGCCTGTGTTTCCTCAACCAAATGGCGCGACGAAACTGCCTGGACCCCAAATACGAATTTGACAGCTTAGGGCCTCTCGCGATTTGTTAGGCCCGCCTTCACTTAGGGCGGGCACATTTGCAGCAGGGGACCCTTAGGCTCCACGCAACGAGCTCTTTCCTATATGAAAAGAGTCTGCCTGCCTTCGCAGCGTGACTGGTCTGGGCCTGGGCCCAAAAGCTTCCGGTAGGCCCCAGGATGTTGCGCCTCTGGTGTAGCTACTCGGCCTCATTCAGTTGGGCCTCCCAACTGTCTGTGTACGAGTCTGCGAATCTCGCCCAGGGCCTGCACTTTCGGATAAGCCTAGAAGGCCGTGGAATTTCCTTGCTGCTCGGCCTGTGTTTCCTCAACCAACAGGCGCGACGAAACTGCCTGGACCCCAAATACGAATTTAACAGCTTAGGGCCTCTCGCAATTTGTTAGGCCCGCCTTCACTTAGGGCGGGCACATTTGCAGCAGGGGACCCTTAGGCCTGTCGAGGACTCAGATCCTCGCACATTCCAAGGTTAAGGAACCCCAAATCTGCAGCTGAACATGGGCAAGTGAGGAGAATTGATTTGTCAGTCAACTCAGGCGGAGCCCCCGAATCCTCTAGGGAACTAAGTCCGTGGAGCACTACTCCACGGGAAATCAGAAATCACAATTGAAAAATACAATTTATCATCTCGAGCATTTTTTTTCTCATTTTCGGCCATCGTACCATTGAGCTAGCTCGACTCGATGGTGCATGTGGGACTTGGCCCTAGGGAGCCCAGCAAAATTGCAAATGGGATGTAGCAAATGTTGCAAACTTTGGAATTTTGCTGCCTATATATGAGTAGGCCTTAAGTTCGAGAAAATCCCCCAAGTGGGTGGAGCACCAGCCCATGACTTTTCACCAGAGGCCGTCCTAGCAAAATTGCAAATGGGGATGTGGCAAATGTTGCAATTTTGCTGGCTATGGATGAGTAGGCCCTAAGTTGGGGAAAATCCGCCAAGTAAGTGGGTGGAGCACAAGCCCATGACTTTTCACCAGATTTCCCTCCCTTTCCAGATCGTTACAAGGAAAATGACCAACAACGAGATGACAATATCCAGAATGCACAATCACATTGAAAGCCAGATAGTATCTCAATGTCCAGAAAGCGGCATTGCACCAATACAACACCAATGGAGATTCTTAACACTGAAAACCAATGTCAATGAGAGCTTGCTCTCGCCAACACCAACATAAGAGTCCAGTCCCTTCTCCCTACTTGGCGCTCGGGGCCCAGCCTACTTCCTACACAGCTATTGTCTGCCTACTAATTGACAATGCAACTGTTGACCTCAGCAGCCAATGAAGTACTTGAAGATGTCACCCAATGCAGACCATCGTCAAAACCAGGTATGTGCCCTCACATCATCATCATCATCATCCTTTTCTCTCTCCCCTGACTTACACCCACGTCTTCCCTCTCTACACCCGAAGACCACCCCTGCGCCTCACTGTAGTCCAAGCCCTAGCCAGCTATGGAGGTTGGGCTATGGCGCTGCCCTCGGCAGCGCCCCACTTCCTGCACGACCACACGCGCACAGCACCTTGACCTTAAAACTCAGCAGCCCGCGAGCAATTGCTCCAGCAGTGCTGGCGCATCATCTGGCAAGTGTGTCAATGAGAGCCCAGGCAGCGAGCTCTTTCCTATATGGAAAGAGCCTGCATGCCCCCGGAGGCCTGATTGGCCTGGGCCCCTGCCCAAAAGCTTCCGGTAGGCCCCAGGAGGCTGTGCCTCTATTGCAGCTGCTGCGCCTTGTTCGGTTGGGTCTCCCAACTGTCTGTGTATGAGGCTGCGATTCTGGCCCAGGGGCTGCATTTCCGGAAAGGCCTGGAAGGCCATATCTTTGCTGCTCGGCTTGTGTTTCCCTCAACCAATTGGCGCGCCACAACTGCCTGGACCCCAAATACGAAGTTGACAGCAATGGGCCTCATGAGATTTGTTAGGCCCGCCTTCACTTAGGGCGGGCACATCTGTAACAGGGGCCCCTTAGGCCTGCAAAGGATCCAGATCCTCACATTCCCTCTTCCTTTACTTCGACAGTCCTCTGAGAAGTCTTCTAATTTGCAGGCATTTTTCCCTTGAGTTCTCTTTCATAGCCTGCAATCACTTGAGGTGCTGTTCGCAGGAGTTCTTCTCTAGTGAACCACAGATCTTCGTTGGGATTAAGATGGTGTTTGAATCTGACACGATATTGCATTCTCGGCTTGGGAGGGCGGCCTCTGCCCTGCGGTTTAGGCATTGGTATCATTCGATGCTCCACGATATCGTCGATGTCGACTTCACCATCCATGGTTGGGGGCAGCATTGATCGTCTTGAGGGAGACTGTGCAGTCTCTGCGAAAGGTGCCACCTTTGAGGCGTGAAAAACTGGGTGTGTGTGTAAATGAGGGGGGATATGAATCACATAGGAAGGTTCGCCTATCTGATCCTCGACTATGTCTAGGATTCCCAAGGACCGAAGTACTGTGGCATCGATTTCCGAGATATGCCCAGCTTTTGACCCACTTCAAATGATTTGACCCAAACTCTATCACCTACCTGAAAGTTAGAGGGCCGCCTATGCTTATTCTCAGATGCGATCATAGCATCCTGAGATTTTCTAATATGCTCGACGGCCTGCTGCAGCATCTGCTCATGCTTGACAGCAAACTCTAGGCTGCCAGGTGCTGCAGTGGGCTGTCTTTCGGGCAGCAGAAAGTCAAGTGCAGTTCTGGGCTTCCAACCAAGATGCAATTGGTTGGGAGTCGTACCAGTAGTATTGTGCACATTATTGTTGTACTTGCTGGCAATGAGAGGTAACTTCTCATTCCAGTCATCCAGACTTGGCTTGATATAATGTCGAAGCAGGTGCTGTCCTACTCGGTTCATCTGTTTTGCATGGCCATTTGACTCAGGGTGATTCCCTGACGTCATTTGCAGCTTGGTGCCCATCTGTTCAGCTGTTGACTGCCACAGCTCGCTGGTAAATCTGGCATCCCTATCACTCACTGTAGACGTGGGGAGTCCAAAATCGCGTACCCAGTTATCCATAAACCGTTTGATGACATAGTCAATTTTAGCAGACTCTTGCATAGTGATAAGTCTTGCATGATTGGAAAAGCGGTCCACTATAACGAAGACGTGTCTCTTGCCAGTCCTGCTGGTCACAAGAGTATCCATGAAGTCCATGGACACACTCTCACCACGACCTTCAAGAATCGGCAAGGGATTAAGAAACCCAAGCAGAGCCTGAGTCCTAGGTTTGTCCCGTTGGCAAACCTAGCAGGTTTCAACATATCTCTTTGCCACCAAAAAAGTTTTTTTATAGCCGAAATGGCCAGTTGCATCATGGCACTCTCCTAAAAACAAACTACGCAAAGACTCTCTATCTGGGACCTTTTAGTCCCTGCTTTCTCTCAAGAAACAGCAAGCCATCTACCATCGTAAATTCGTCGGAAGCTACTTTATCTTTCGCTTGAAATTTACAAATGATCAGAGACATAACTGAATCTTGTTGATAGGCTTCCACCAAGGATCGCGTTACATTGTCTGATATACCAAACTCAGTCACTAGCGCTCCCAAATAATCCGCCCTTCGCGATAATGCGTCAGCCACTTTGTTGTACTCTCCCTTGATTGGATCAAGTTGATAGTCATACATGTCTATCACTTGAATCCACCGTTTGAGGGTGTCAGAGAGTACATGTTGTGTCTTGATTCAGCGCAAAGTCTCATGGTCAGACCTCAAGTAGAAGAATCTACCTAGGAGATAGTGTCTCCAATGGACCAGTGCTCTGTAGAGGGCATAGAGCTCACACTCATACGTGGACTTTGCTAACTTCTGAAATGGCATCTTCTTACTCATGTACTCGATGGGCCTCAACTTTTTCCCCTCCTTTTGCGCAAGGACCGCGCCTATGCCATATTGGTTGGCATTTGTGGTCATGACAAAGGGTTGCTCAGGATCTGAAACTTGAGGACTTCGTAGTGTGTCAAAGCATACTTCAATTTCTTGAAGCTTGCTTCACACTCTTCAGTCCACTTCCAAGGAGAGTCAAGGCGTGTTAGATCTGTTAATGGGAAAGCTATAGTACTATAGTTTTTTTACGAACGGACGATAGTAGCCCATCATCCCCAAAAACGATGGGACCGCAGTACCAGTCTGAGGTCTGGGTCAGTCTTGTATGCTGGCCACTTCGGCATCATCCGGCCTCAACCCAGCCGCAGGAATTTCATGACCCTGGTACAAGATCTTGGTGCGATCGAACTCGCATTTCTCCAAGTTGACCTTGTAGTGGTGCTGTCTAAGGAGACCTAGAACTTATTTCAAGTGTTCAACATGCTCCTCTACAGTCTTACTAAAGATAAGGATATCGTCGAGGTGCACAACGATAAACTTGTCTAAGTAATCATGAAAAATCCTATTCAATGCGTGCTGGAATGTCCCAGGGGCATTGCATAGACCAAAGGGCATCACCACAAACTCGTACAGACCATACCTGGTCTAGAAAACGGTTTTGTGTTGGTCCTCAGGTCTAATGGCAATTTTATGGTATCCGGACTTTAGATCTATCTTAGTAAAGTATCGGCATTGCTGCACACTACCCAATATGTCGTCAATGTCGGGTAGGGGCTCTGCGTTCTTTACGGTGATGTCATTGAGGCCCCTATTGTCAACGCACATCCTTAAGGCACCACCCTTCTTAGGAACGGGAGGTACTAGGTCGAATCCATCCCTTCTCTATTAGCTCTTTGAGTTGGCGGCGGAGCTCATCCAACTCCGCAGGAGACATCCTATAGATCCGTCCTCTAGCTACCTTGCTACCAGGGACGATTTCTATCGCGTGGACAAACTCCCTTTCCACCACACATGTGGGCTTCTCAAACAGATCTGAATATTATGCGACTACCGCTTCTATCTCTGGGGGTGATTTTACGGCCTCCTCTTTCTCAAAGACAAAGACTAAGTACATGCCTTCCTCGCGATTCTGCTTATAGTAGTTAGGAGGATGATGCACACATGCACCCGTAGTTTTCCACTAGACTGCTAGCTTTAAATTTATGCACTCTAACGGTTCTACCGATGGGCAATTTGTGGATCATCACCTTTTTATCCCAACCGAATTGAGGTTGACCAACCTCGAGGTAGTACATACCTAGCAGCATGTCAAATGGCAGTTCGTCACTGACAAGGAACGAGATTTTGTCTCCGTTCCCCTCCTTCGTAGGAGAAGGTGTAGACTACGTCCTTGACATAGTCTTGTACAACCATGCGGTGCTTGTTGGCTAGCGTTGATGCTACAGATTTGTTGAGCCACTGCACTTGGTCCCCTAGGCGCAGCCTATCCACAAAAGCCCGACTGATGAAGTTCTGTGTAAAGCCTATGTCTGCGAAGGCGCCCACTTTGCGGCCACCTACCTCAACCTTTACCACAAAATGTTCACCCCTAGGACCTTTACCAATGATCACCCAAGAGTATCTGTGGTCCTTCCCTGACCACTCAGTTTGTAACTCTTCTAGGGAATCAGACACATCTCTCGAACAGAGCATCAGTGGGTCTGATTGTGTTTGCGGGGCGATGGATAGGTCACTAGCCTTATCCAACATTTGAAGTGGCGAAGGCAACGTTGCCACTTCAGCACGAGTAAGAGCGGCTAACACTCCTACTGGCCCGAGGTGTTTCTCTGCGAAGTGCTCGCAGAAGCACCGCCAGGGTTCGAAGATAAGCCCACCACCGTTGGAGACGCTACCTACGTTGTGACTTTCTCGCGTCGGCAAATCTTGGACTTGTGGCCATAGTTGCCACAGTTCACGCAAGTACCCCTAGCAACTCGGTCCCTCCACACCTCGAAATCTAAACCAAGTTTTACCCATGCGGGCGTTCCTTGGTCGCCCTGACCCTTGGACCGGCCCACCTTTTGTTTCCCGGTCCCCCTAGCTTTCTCTTTGATAGGTGGCACGACTCCCCCATCCGAAGTCTCGCTGGCCCCATCCTGCTCTGTCTCATCCCCGTAGTCTGGGAAATCATCAATCTCAATCGCCTGACCATCATGGTTGACGAACATGAGTTGATTTTTCTTCCAGTCTTGGGAAAGTCTCTTCTTCCTACCATCTGACTAACCCTGATGCGCGCACCCAAGCTTAGCCTTTATATCTAAGGCTTTCTTGTTGAACGTAGCGAAGCTATGGACATTGATGTTGGCCTCGTCCACCAATTTATTTTTGACATCTGTAGGCAGACATCTCAAATAATATGTGAGCACCTGCGAGTGTGACCTCGCGTACAGTCCGGTACGTTTTGGAAAAGAGACTGTTGATCATGCTAGTGGCCTTCTTAGCCCCTTGAGGGTCATGCCACCTGTTGTACACAGTCCGTACAAAGTCTTCCAATGGCTGAGCCTGGGCCCAGTCATCGAAGTTCTGACCATAGCCCTGCTCCTGCACTAACCCGTTTACCACCATGCTGCCCATCCCTCTAAAAATGAGGCAGCGACTATAACTTCCTGCTCTGGCCAAGTGAGCTTGTGCCTCACATAGGTAGGCACAATCCTCACCCAGGTATCCAGGTCCTCATCCTTCTTCTTGTCGCCAGAGAAGGGCTTAGGACTCGGCAAGGGAATCTTGGGCATCCACTGCATGGGTTGGATTTGCCTAGGTAATTGCTACAGTGGCTGCATAGCCACTAAGACAGGTTGCTGCGTGGTAACCTGAGCTTGTCCTGACGATGGCACTGTAGCTGCCACCGTCATTGATGGCACTGAAGAAACTCTAAGGACCGCACCACTAGCTGATACTAAACCACATGTTGGAGGCATGCCAAACATGGGGAAAAAGGAGGGCCCTACTGGCCACGACGTCACGGAGGGACTTGCAACCTAAGGGGGAGCTACAATGTACTGAGGCTGCCTCATCACTGGACGAGGAGCCTGCAGTGCAGCCAAAATCCGGTTCTGGCCAGTCACCAGTTCAGCCAGCACTTCCTGTTGCACAACCTGCGTTTCTGCCACGCAAACGAACGAATTACACAACGCTTGCAACGCAGGATCAAGTGTGGACTCGTCTAGTGTCTCTAATCTACTTAGCTCCTGTCTCCTGCTCCCAAGTCTAGCTTTCTCAATATAGCTCTTTGTCTCCTCCCTGCTGCCTCTCTCAACTGTCGCTGCAGCTCGTCATGAAGCTCTTCTGCTTGGAGGATTTCATAATCCTCCGATGTGAGTTGAGTTTGTTGGCTGACTTGCGAGCCAACAGTTTGACTAGCAATACCCTGTAAGATACCCTGACTGGCACCTGACGAAGAGGCCTGGGACAAGGCCTACGACACCGTAGAGGAAGTAGCCATTGCGGCCTCTAAGCTGGCTTTCGCTGACCTAACCCTCCTTAATGTCGCCCTCTCCCTGACTTCCCTCCGCAGCCTCCTTTCCTCTCCTAACTCTGGGAAAGTGATCAGTCGACTGAGAGCAGTTCTACGGGTAACTTTAAGAGGTCCCACTAATCGCTCCTGATCCCTACTGCCTGCATCACTCATGAGCTACAGTGTTTGTGATTTAAACTAGAATCCACACTGAATACTACCTCAACATGACACCCAACCGAGTATGAGTTTCTACTAGTTTCGGTCAGCCTGCAGAGAAGTAGTCAAGTGGTACACAACAACGAGTGTCAGATCCTACAGGTAATACTAATTCTATTTTTTGATTACTCTGAAACAAAATGCATGCAGCAAAGAATACTAACCATTTGCAGTTGTCTGTATTAGTTGTCAGTCAAGCCCGTAACGACTAAATAATCAAAAAAAAAATATCAACTGCAGAGATGCATGCTGGATGGAATATTTTCTGATTATTTCTCTGTGAACAGTTACCAGAATCCCCCCTCTCCCTGTATCCTTCTTGAGTGGTCATTTTGTGTCAATGCCCTGAGCATCTGGTTGAGCAGCGTGTCTGAAGGTGTGCAATCCGGCCCACCCCTGTGCCCCAAGTCTATGCCGAACCTGCCAGCCGCTACACGTTGTTTACCCTCACATGCAACGAGCCTTACTTCCGGTTTGATCTGCCTAATCAAGAGGCAGTTTAAGGACAGCCCACAAGGTCCTCAGGAATTATTTAACACCGCAGACAGCACACCGATCACAGCCAGTATTCAACTCAAATCCTGCCAGAAATAATTATAGACAGTCTGGTGAGCGTCTCTCAAAGGGCTGGCATGCCCTGCCTGACCTCTATTGCGCAGCAGCAGAACCATGGACTTGCGGCAAAGCATGTGTGTACTAGTCCCAACAGGTCAGGCATGGTGACCGTGACCAGCGTGCTTCGCCCATCTCCCACCAGCTTGCTGCCCAGGAAGAATTTCGACTCTCAAGGTTGAGCGCTCGCAACACCTCACATTGAGAGGACTCTCAAGACAGAACTCACTTCCTCACGGTAAGAAGTAATGAGAGGGTAAATAAGAAAGAGAGCAACGTACCTCATAATGTTGCCCCCAACCACAGAGTTCTCACCGGCAACCTGACATGCATTTATGATAACCGAACTTTGCCTCGGCACAACAAACAGCGAAATGTAGTTCCACCTCGGCTTAAACTCCACATCAGCGAGCTCTTAACATCCAGCGTACACCCCTAATGTCACCACATAGCTTCCTGGCGCGCCCACACGACCCTGGGTCGCCAATCGTTTCATGCCCAAGCCTTATCACTGCCCCACACCTCATGCAAAGCACCGAACAGCTATTGCAAAGAACCAAGTAAAGCGCAATTCAAACCAGCTCCGATACCAAATTGCAAGGAAAATGAGCAACAGCGAGATGACAATATCCAAAATGCACAATCACATTGAAAGCCAGATAGTATCTCAGTGTCCAAAAAGCGGCATTGCACCAATATAACACCAATGGAGATTCGTAACACTAAAAACCAATGTCAATGAGAGCTTGCTCTCGCCACCACCAACATAAGAGTCCACTCCCTTCTCCCTACTTGGCGCTCGACACCCAGCCTAGTTCCTACATAACTACTGTCTGCCTACTAGTTGACAATGCAACTGTTGACGTCAGCAGCCAACGAAGTACTTGAAGATGTCGCCTAATGCAAACCATAGCCAATACCAAGTATGTTCCCTCACATCATCATCATCATCATCATCATCATCCCTCTCTCTCTCCCCTGACTTACACCCACGTCCGCCCTTTGTACACCCGAAGACCACCCCTGCGCCTCACTGTAGTCCAAGCCCCAGTCAACCATGGAGGCTGGGCTATGGCGCTGCCCTCAGCAGCGCCCTGCTTTCCTACACGACCGCACGCGCGCAGCACCTTGCCCTTAGCGCTCAGCACCCCGTGAGCAATTGCTCCAGCAGCGCTGCCGCATCATCTGGCAAGTGCCTCAATGAGAGCCCAGGCAGCGAGATCTTTCCTATATGGAAAGAGCCTGCACGCCCCCGACGGCCTGGCTGGCCTGGGCCCCTACCTAGAAGCTTCCGGTAGGCCCCAGGAGGTTGTGCCTCTGTTGCAGCTGTTGGGCCTCGTTCGGTTGGGTCCCCCAACTGTCTGTGTATGAGGCTGTGATTCTTGCCCAAGGCGTGCATTTTCCGAAAGGCCTGGAAGGCCATGGTATATCTTTGCTGCTCGGCCTGTGTTTCCCTCAACCAACTGGCGCGTCAGAACTGCCTGGACCCCAAATACGAAATTGACAGCAATGGGCCTTTTGAGATTTGTTAGTTCCGCCTTCACTCAGGGCGGGCACATCTGTAACCGGGGCCCCTTAGGCCTCCCGAGGACCCAGATCCTCACATCGTCAATATGAACAATGAAAACAAGATAGGGCATCCGCAGAAGAACAGCAACGCACGGGCACATTTGTACCAGGGCGCCCCCTTACGCCTGTCGAGGACCCAAATCCTCGCATCATGGATATGAACAATGAAAACAAGATAGGGCATCCGCAGAAGAACAGCAACGCTTCCCTCTTAAGCAGAAGAACAAAATAAGGGAAAAAAAGAAGAAAAAAGAAGAGAAGGAGAAGAAAAAAAAATAAGCCCATAAAGATAAGTTGAAAAGAAAAGGGAAAGCAGAACTTTCTAAGGGCATACTCACACTAGGACATTTTCCTCGTTGTAGATGTAATTGCACTTAGGTTCATGCAGGGCAGGCCGTAATTGCAGTAAGATGCATTTTGGAAAGTGCTAGTGTGAGTACACCCTGATTCGGAGAGGAAGAAAAGGGAATGTGAAACGGAGGACAGCAGGATAAAACTGGTGAGGGCCGAGGGGAGGGGGGTTGAGCAAAAACAGGGCTCATTCGACATGTAAGTTATTCAGGTTACTGGCGGGGCGGAGGTTGGTGTCTTGCAACGACTAAATCATGTCAATGCAAGGCTGATCATGGGCCTAGTACCACTACTCACCATCCACCAGAATTCATGGCATGGCAAGTGAAAAGAAGTTAAATTGGGGCGATTGTGGAGGCGTGGTTGCATTACTGGCCACTATTTCACTTTCACACAAACGAAGTTCCATCCGCCTACTCTCCGGCACTGAAGATGTAAGCTCAAGTATTTTTCTGGAGGGTTCACAAGGAAGACCCTCCACAAGACACCAATAGAGAGTCGGGTACTCGCCACACTCCGCCACACTCTGTGGCGGATTGAAAAAAACAAGTGGTGAGAAGTTCTGACAGGTTTTCTCCCACCAAATTTGTCGAGCAAGGGCAACCCTCCACAAACAGCAATAGAGAGACGGAACTCACCACACTCTGTGGTGGATTGAAAAATAAAACTGGTGAAAAGCTCTGACAAGTTTTTCTCCCACCAAAGTTTGGTAAGTGGAACCGCGACCTCGCCACACTCTCTGGTGGACTGAAAAGCAAAACTGGTTAAAAGTTCTGACAGGTTTTTCTCCCACCAAGTTTGGTGAGTACGTGCAACCACAAATGCCAAACTTGGCAGATGGCGGGTAGTGCAACTCGGCCCTAGCCACATTCTGCGACAACTTGAAAAGAAAACTGATAAACTGGTGAAAAGTTATGACATGTCTTTCTCCAACCAAGTTTAGCGAGTAAATGAAACCACGTTTGCCAAACTTGTCGGATGGCTCGTAAATGGAACCAACTATGAGCCTCAATGCACCAGGCTCCAAACCTGAAAATAACAAAAGCATGGCATGTGTATCCGTCCATATTCTAGCAGAATGTTTATTGGCATTCTGCACATCTGAGGAGTGGTGCAGCGAGCGCCCAGGCCCTATGGGCCCCGCACCAGTCTTCAAATCTAAAAAAGACTCCAAATTTAAAGAAGACAAAAATATTGCATGTGTATCCGTTCATCTTTTAGTGGAATGTTCAGTGGCATTTCGCACATTTGAAAAGTGGTAAGGCGAGCGCCTATGGGTCTCGCTGCACTACTCTCCGGTCGTCGAAGTCAGAGAGTTTTTCACCGCTGCACTACTCTCCGCTTACCAAAATCGAAGAGTTTTTCACCACTGCACCGACTCTTCGATTTTACCCCCCAAAACCCTCAGATAGCTGTCAGAAACCACCATGGTCTCGTTGCACTACTCCCACTCCACAAGCGGTTAACGGGTAGCTGAAAATTCAAGAGTGAAAATATTTAAGTGAGAGTTTTGGGCAGTCTGAAAATCCCGAATGGTCCTGAAGTGGTGAAAGGTCCGAAGACCTTGAAAACCATCTGTTTAGGCACACTGCATCCTGAAGTGGTGAAGTGAGAGTTTTGGGCAGTCTGAAAATCATGAATGGTCATGAAGTGGTGAAAGGTCCGAAGACCCTGAAAACCACCTGTTTAGGCAGGCCGCATCCTGAAGTGGTGAAGGGTGTCATGAAGTGTTGAAAGGTCCGAAGACCCTAAAAACCACTTGTTTAGGCAGGCTGCATTCTGAGGGTGAAGGGTGTCTTAAAGTGGTGAAGGGTGTCTTGAAGTGGTGATGAAAAACACGACTGTTGTTAACCTTTTCTCCTCCACTCGCCACAATCAGAGAGTTTTTCACACAACTGCACTGACTCTCCTATTTTAACCTAAAAAAAACTTCAGATAGTTATCGGCAACCACCATGGAAAAACACTCTCGAAGGGCGGAGAGTCCCCAGCATGCGACCGTTGGTTTTTGGAAAGACCTTTGAGCAACTCACGGTAGGACCCCGAATTTGGATAGTGTGCCTTGAGTCCGAGCGGACGAAAATGGTAACGACGCCCTGTCTTCTTCTGTTGTCACGGTGTCTACTAGTGCACTCAGGATTGGAGAGTAGGAGCATCGGCACAAACCACCATGGAAAGTACTCTCGACGGTTGGAGAGTGCCCAGCTGCAAGGAAAATGAACAATAGCGAAATGACAAAAATCCGAGAGTGCAAAATCACGTTGAAAGCCAGCAAGTCCAAAGACTATCCAGAAAGTAGTAATGCACTGATATTCCACCAATAGAGAAACAAAGCAGTGAATTTGAATGTCAATGAGAGCATACTCTCGCCACCACCAACGTATGTATACAGAGTCCTTCCTCATATTTGCCGCTCAGTGTCGAGAACTACGATCGCACAGCTTATTAGCAGCCTACGAATTGACAATGCATCCGGTTGACGTCAGCAGCAGAGCCGACGTACATGAAGATGTCGACCCATGTAGACCATCGCCAAGACCAGGTATGTGCCCTCACATCATCAACCCCATCTCTCTCTCTTCTCTCTCTCTCTCTCTCTCTCTCTCTCTCTCTCTCTCTCTCTCTCTCTCTCTCTCTCTCTCTCACCCCTTTGACTTCTTCACCCACTTCTCCCTCATACACAAAGACAACCACCACCTTCACTGGCTATGCCCAAGCCGAGCCCCGGCTACATCGGGCTGGCTATGGCACTACCCTCAGCAGCGCCCTACACCTTGCACGTCCCCGCGTGCTCGCAGCACCTGCACTAGCACAGCTAGCAACCCACGAGCAATCGCTTCAGCAGCACTGTCGCCCCCAACTTGCAAGTGACCCATTCCCCCTCCAGTGCCCTGCACTTTCCTATATCAAAAGTGGCGGGCGCATTGCTTGCCTTTCCCCCATGTGAATCAGAGTTCCCAGTAGCTTCAATCCCGGCCAAAGTGTTTGTGACCAGGCCCTTTCAAACAGTGGCCTGGGACCGATTTGGTTAGGCATGCCCAACCACCCAGGAGCAAACGCGCAATGCTCCCTGCTTCTACCATGTTGCCCGAAGAGCCTGGAGGGCTCACAAATATCATGATTCTCACAAGCAATGTGGATGTAACCATGTGGCGCGTGGCAACTGTCTGAAGCCGACCAAGATTTTACAAAAATTGACGAGTTCATAGGCCCTCCTGCACTTAGGGCGGGCACATGCTTGATGTAGGGCGTTACGCAGTTATGCCGAGGGACCAAACCCTCACACTCCCTCCTTTACTTCTATAGTCCTCTGAGAAGTCATCACGTAGCAGGCTGCTTCCCTTTCAGATCTTGTTCGTAACTGCAGATAATTTGGGAAGCGGTCTTCATTAGTTCTTCTCTTGTAAACCACCGATGTTCTTTAGGATCAATATGATGTATGAACCGCACTCGATATTGCATCTGCAGTTTTGGAGGATGTCCCCTGCCTGGAGGCTTGGGCACAGCGATCAGCTTGTGCTCAACGATATCGTCAATGTCCACATGTCTGTCCATGGTTGGGGGCAGCATTGATCTTCTCGAGGGAAATTTATCAATGACAGAGAAAGGTGCCAACTTTGATGCATGGAAGACAGGGTGTGTACATAGATGTCCAGGGATGCGAATGACATAGGATGGGCCATCTGGTTTATCTCCCACTTTGCGTAGCACGGCGAACATGTTCTCGCCCTTCCACGTTCACGCGAACAGCTTGCGAACGTGTTCGGGCGAACGTTCTTTTTTCGTAAAAAAAATAATAATAAAAAAAAAATTGGTTTTTTATTTTTTAACTCGCATTTGGCTAAGAATTTAAACATGACTCCAAGGCAAAAGTTGCTTGTATTGTTGTTCACTTGACATATACAATCTTCAGATTTTCCTGAGACATTTTTTTATTAATATTTTTTTATGTTCGCATTCGGAGAGTTTTGGGCTCCAGTTCGTGTTCGGGTGAACATGTTCGGGTTTGCCTCCGAACGCAAACATGATGCTACGCAGCTCCCACTATATCAAGAACTTCCCAAGGGCCAAAGTACTTTGGCATCAATTTACGTGAGATTCCTAACTCCTGGCCCAACTCAGATAACTTTACCCAAACTTGTTCACCTACCCGAAACTCAGACGACCGTCTCTGTCTATTCTCAAATGCGACCATGGCATCTTGAGCTTTCTTGATGTGATCTACAGCCTGCTGCAACATCTGTTCGTATTCGACAACAAACTCTATGTCGCCAGGTGATGCAGTTGGCTGATGTTCAGGTAACAGGAAGTCATGTCGGTAGTGTTGTGCACGACATTATTGTACAGGCTGGCGACGAGGGGTAGCTTCTCGTCCCAGTCATCCTGACTTGGCTTAATATAACGTCCAAGCAAGTGCTGCACTACCCGGTTCATCTGTTCAGCCTGTCCATTTGACTCAAGGTGGTTCCCTGATGTCATTTGCAGTCAGGTACCCATCAAATGGGTTGTACTTTGCCACAGTTCACTAGTGAATCTGACATCCCTGTCACTTACAATAGACTTAGGGAGACCAAAGTCACGTACCCAGTTGTCCATAAATAGCTTGATGACATGGTGGGTCCTATATGTCTCACACATAGCGATTAGTCTAGCATACTTTTTGAATCTGTCCACAATGACAAAGATGTGTCGTTTACTGCTCTTGCTGGTCACAAGGGTATCCATGAAATCCATGGACACACTTTGACCTGCACCACCAGGGATGGGCAAAGGCTTGATAAGACCAAGTGGTGCCTGCGTCTGTGGTTTGTCACGTTGACAAACTTGGCAAGTTTCTACATATACTTCTTTGCATCATCCATCATTGTGGGCCACCAAAATTTCTGCACCAAATTTGTTGCTGTCTTTTTATAGCCAAAATGACTGGTTGCATCGTGACATTATCCTAAAAATTGACTACGCAAAGATTCTCTATTCGGAATCCATAATCATTTATTCCCAACCTTTTCAAGGAACAGCAAGCAATAAACCAGCACAAACTCATCGAAGTAGCCTTATCTTTAGCTTCCAGTTTGCTGATGATCTCAGAAATGACTGCGTCCTCTCGATAGGCTTCCACAATGGATTGAGTTACATCGTCAGAAATTCCAAACTTGATCACTAGCGTGCCCAGATAGTCTGCCCTTCGCGATAGTGCATCAGCCAATTTGATGTATTCTCCTTTTACAAGGTCGAGCTTAAAGTCATACATTTCAATGGCTTCAATCCATCTCTTGAGGGAGTCGGAGCGTACGGGTTGTGTCTTAATCCAGCACAGCGTCTCATGGTTAGATCTCACATAAAAGAATCTGCCTAGGAGGTAGTGCCTCCAATGGACCAGCGCTCTATAGAGGCCATAGAGCTCACACTCATGCGTGGACTTTGCTAATTTCTGAGATGGCATCTTTTTGCTCATGTACTCGATCGGCCTAATCTCTTTCCCCTCCTTTTTCACAAGGACTGCACCTAGCGTCTGTGGTCACATCAAAGGGTTGTTCAAGATTCAAAAGTTTGACGACTTCGTAGTGTGTTGGGGGATACTTCAATCTCTTGAAGGCTACCTCACACTCTTCGGTCCACTCCCAAGGGTGTCAAGGCGCATGAGGTTAGTTAGTGGAGAGGCTATCGTGCTATAACTTTTCACACATGAGCGATAGTAGCCTGTCATCCCCAAGATGGACCTCACCTCAGTCATAGACTGAGGTCTGGGCCAGTCACGTATGCTGGCCACTTTAGCATCGTCTGGCCTCAAGCCATCCGCGAAAATCTCATGACCCAAATACAAGATCTTGGTGCGACCAAATTCGCATTTCTCCAAGTTAACCTTGTACTGGTGCTGTCTTAGGAGCCCTAACACTGTTTTCACATGCTCAACGTGCTCCTCTACAGTCCTACTATTGATAAGGATATCGTCGAGGTACACAACGATAGACTTGTCTAAGTATTCATGAAAGATTGGGTTCATTGCATGCTGGAACGTCTGAGGAGCATTGCATAGACCAAAGGGCAACACCACAAACTCGTACAAACCATACCTGGTATGAAAGGCGGTTTTGTGTTGGTCCTCAGGTCTAATAGCAATCTGATGGTATTCAGACTTCATATCTATCTTAGTGCCGACATCCTTGCACTCTATCCAAAAGGTCGTCAATGCGTGGTAGGGCCTCTACGTTTTTAACAGCGATGGCATTGAGGCCCCTATAGTCAATGCACATCCTTAGGGTCCCCTTTTTTATGGGACAAATAGAACCGGCGCTCCGTAGGGGGGACGTACTTGGCTGAATCCAGCCCTTCTCTGTGAGCTCATGAGCTGGGGGCGAAGCTCATCTAACTCTGGAGGAGACATCCTATAGATTCGTCATCTAGGTACTCTGCTAACAGGGACAACTCTTACCGCGTGGACAGTTTCTCTATCTACCACACCCCTACTGTGCAACGGCTGCTTTGATCTCTGAGGCTGATTTTACGGCCTCCCCTAAGTACATATTTGTGATTCTGCTTGTAGTAGTTATAGAAAGATGATGTGCACATGCAACCATAGTTCTCCACTAGTCTGCTTGCCTTAAACTTTTGCAGCCTAACGGTCCTTCCAATCGAACTGACGCTTAGAAACCTCTAGGTAGTACATGCCTAGCAACATGTCGAACGGCAGCTCGTCGCTAACAAGGAAATAGATTTTATGTCTCAGGTCCCCTTCTCCATAGGAGAAGGTGCAGACTATGTCTTTGGCATAGTTCTCTATTACCATAGTGTTTGTTGGCTAAGGTAGATGCCACAAATCTTCTAAGCAGTTGCACTTGGTCCCCTAAGCGCAGCCTATCCACACAAGCACGACTGATGAAGTTTCGCGTAGAACCTTTATCTGCGAAGGCGCCAACCTTTCGTCCACCTACATTGACTTCTACCACGAGGTGTTCACTTGTTGGACCTTTGTTCAACATCGCCCATGAGTCTCTAGGGTCTTTATCTGACCACTAAGTTTCTAACTCCTCGAAGGACTCAGACACATCCATCGAACAGAGCATCAGTTGGTCTAGATTTGTTTGCGGGACGATCAATGGGTCAATAGCCTTGGCCATCGTCTAAAATGGAAAAGGTAAGGTTACCATGTCAGCACAAGTAAGAGCGGCTAACATTCCTACTGGTCCCAGGTGTTTCCCTGCGAAGTGCTCGCAGAAGCACCACCAGAGTTTGAAGATCCCACCGTCACTATTTAGGATGCGACCTTCGTAGCGACCCGCTTACTCTTGCGTTTGGCCATTGTGTGCCCATACTGGCCACAATTGAGGCAAGCACCTCGAGCAACACGGTCTCGCCACACCTCGTACTCTAGACCAAGCTTTACCCAAAAAGGGTGTTCTTTGGTAATATTGACCCTTGGGTCAGCCTGCCTTCTGTTTTTCGGCCCCCTTAGCTTTTTCTGTGACAGGAGCAACTACTCCACCATCTTTTCCGTGACAGGAGTGACTACTCCATCATCTGAAGTGTCTACACTCCCATCTACCTGTGTCTCTCCCCCAAGGTCAAAGAAGTCATTAATCTCAGTCGCTTGACCGTCGTGGTCAACGAACATGAGGTTGCCCGTCTTTCTCCAGTCATGAGGAAGCTTCTTCTTCCTTCCATCCATCGCTCCCTGCTGGGCACTCCCAAGCTTAGCCTCTATGTCTAAGGCCTTCTTGTTGAACGAGGCGAAGTTATATACATCTATGGAGGCCTCATCGACCAACTTGGTTTTGACATATGTGGGCAGACATCACAAATAAATTGTAAGGACCTGAGGATTGTACCGCACACCAGGAGCAACAATCAGTCGCTACGGCATCTGTAACCTTGCAAACTGTCCTGTATCTTTTTCATCCTAGACTAGCTAGCGAATCGATGACCTTTCGAGCCTCTTGGGGGTCATGCCACCTGTTATAGACCATCTGTACGAAATCTTCCAACGTCCGACCCAGTGCCCGACCATGGAAGTTCTGACCGTATCCTTGATTCCTTGATTCCTTGCTTCTGTACTATTCCATTCAGCCATCTGGACGCAAATCCTTCTAAAAAGGATGCAGCGAGTGTCAGCGATATAACTTCTTCCTCACTCCTTGTGAGCTTATGCCCCACGTACCTGGGCACAATCCTCACCTAGGTATCCAGGTCCTCTTCCTTCTTCTTGTTGCCAGAGAAGGGTTTAGGACTCAGCAAGGGTAACCTAGGGGTCCACTACATGGGTTGTATAACACCCTATGCCTGTTGCATTGGTTGCGAAACCAATGGACCAGTCTGCTGCTGCAGCACTGTCCTGTAGCAGCAGCCAATGATTGTGGAAGTGAAGAAGGTACCGGAATCTGCCCACTACTACCTACTGCTAGTCCGCCTGATTGGGGTATGCCAAACTGTGGAGAAACGGTTGCCCTACTGGTGGCAGCATCATTATTGGACCTGCAATTGTAGGGGGAGCTACAGCAAACGGTGGTTGCCTAACCGATGGTCGTGGTGTCCGCAGAACGGTCAGAATCTGGTTTTGACCAACTATCAATGCGGCCAACATCTCTTATTGCACCGCGAGCACTTCGGCTCAACAGGGAGTTCCAACGGGACAGCTTTATAGGGTCAAAAACTGACTCATCAATAACTTCTAACTTGCCTAACTCCTCTTCCCTTGCCTCTAGTCTGCTTTTCTAAGTCTTGCTTTTTCTCTCCTACCTTCTACCTCCTGCAACTGGCTCCATAACTTCGTGTGGAGAGCATCCGCCTGTTGAATCTCATAATCTTCATCCGACCCTGGTTGTTGCTGGCTGACCTGCAGGCCAGCAGATTGACTAATGGAAGTTTGGGAGACACCTTGACCAACACCTGACGAAGATGCCTCATGGCTGCCTAAGCACTGGCTCTAGCCTCTGATGTTGTTGCTGCTGCTAATTCCCTTGCGTGGTTGGCGGCTGCTTCCCTAACCCTCTGGAATATTTCCCTCTCTATAGCTTCTCTTCACAGCCTCCTTTCCTCGCCTAGTTCTAACACTAGGAAAGTGGTCAGTCGATTGAGTGTTTGTCTTCTAGTTAACCTCCTAGCATCCTCCTTTAGTCTATCAACCCCATTGTCATTTCCACTCATGAGATACGTGTTGTCTACGATCTGCACTAGTGTCCTCACTGGGACAACACAGCATGGTATCCAACCAACTAAAAATAAATAAATAAACACTTGGCCCGGTTTTGTTAGAAAGTAGCCAAGCGGTGACAGCAGATAACCTCAGATTCCTACAAACAACTCTATTCCTACTTTTGACTAGTTTGAGACACATTGCTCACAGCAAGAAATGGTTACTACCTATCTGCAGTTGTCTATCAGTTGTTAGCAGTGTCTATCACAACTAACTAATCAAAATTAAAAATAAAATCATTTCCTAGTATACATGCAGAATGGAAATGTTTCAATAATAAATAATTGAACTGTTTATTGGTACCCTCCCTCCCCTTTTATTCCTCTTGAGGAGTCACTTGATGTCAACGTCCTGAAGCTCTGGTTCAGCAATGCGTCTGAAGGTGTCCAATCGGCCCACCTCTGTGCCCAAGAAATCATCTATAACCACTCCTGCCCCTTATCTATTCTCACGTGCAATGAGCCTTACATCCGGTTGATCTGGCTGATCAAGAGGCAGTTTAAGGACAGCCCCCAAGGTCCTCAGGAATTATTTAACGCAGCTGACAGCTCAACGATCACAGCCAGTATTCAACTCAGATCCTGCCAGAAATATTTATAGACGGTCCACTAGGCGTCTCGTATAGGACTGGTAAGTCTATGTTCCCGCTATTGTGCAGCAAGCAGAACCAAGGACAAGCGGCAAAGCATGCGTGTACAAGTCCCAGCCGGTTGGCATGGCGACCGTGACCCGTGTGCTTCATCTAGGGCCCTTCAGCGGCAACGCCCGTATCCCACCAGCTTGCTCCCCAGGAAGAATGTCGACTCCCATGGTTGAGCGCTCGCGACACTTCACAACGAGGACTCTCAAGACAAAACTCACTTCGTGATGGTAAGAAGTGATGAAGAAGGTAGATATGGTAAGGAGCAACGTACCTCATAGTGCTGCCCCCAACGACAGATTTCTCACCAATAACCGGCCATGCATTTATGATGACCGGTCGACCCCTCGACACAACCCACAATCCCCTGCAGTTCCACCTCGGCTCAAATTGCACCGTCAGAAAGCTCTTATCATCCAACATGCACCCCTATGTCACCACATAGCCTTCCTGGCGCGCCCACATGACACTGGGCTGCCTATCATCCCACACACAAGCGTTATCATTGCCCGACCATATCCAGCGAAGCACCAAACAGCTATTGTGAAGGAGCCAGCGGAGCGGCTCAAACCAGCTCTGATACCAAATTGCAAGGAAAATGAACAATAGACAAATGACAGAAATCCCAAAGTGCAAAATCACGTTGAAAGCCAGCAAGTCCAAACACTATCCAGAAAGTAGTAATGCACTGATATTCCACCAACGAAGAAACAAAGCACTGAATCCGAATGTCAATGAGAGCATACTCTCGCCACCACCAACATATGTATACAGAGTGCTTCCTCCTATTTGGTGCTCAGCGCCCAGAACTACGATCACACAACTTAGCCTACGAATTGACAATGCATCGGGTTGACGTCAGCAGCAGAACCGAAGTACATAAAGATGTCGACCCATGTCGACCATCGCCAAGACCAGGTATGCGCCCTCACCCATCTCTCTCTCTCTCTCTCTCTCGCCCTCACATCATCAACCCCATCTCTCTCTCTCTCTCTCTCTCTCTCTCTCTCTCTCTCTCTCTCTCTCTCTCTCTCTCTCACACCCTTGACCTCTTCACCCGCGTCTTCTCCCTCATACACAAAGACCACCACCACCTCCACTGGCTATGCCCAAGCCGAGCCCCGGATACGTGGGGCTGGCTATGGCGCTGCCCTCAGCAGCGCCCTACACCCTGCACGTCCCCGCATGCTCACAGCACCTGCATTAGCGCAGCTAGCAGCTTGCGAGCAATCGCTTCAGCAGTGCTGCCGCCCGCAACTTGCAAGTGCCCCACTCCCCCTCTAGCGCCCTGCCCTTTCCTATATCGAAAGTGGCGGGCGCATTGCTTGCCTTCCCCCCATGTGAAACCGAGTTCCCAGTAGCTTCAGTCCCCGCCAAAGTGTCTGCGCCCAGGCCCTTTCAGACAGTGGCCTGGGACCGATTTGGTTAGGCATGCCCAACCACCCAGGCGCAAACGCGCGATGCTCCCTCTGCTTCGACCACGTTGCCGGAAGAGCCTGGAGGGCTCACGAATATTGTGATTCTCACGAGCAATGTGGATGTAACCAACTGGCACGTGGCAACTGTCTGACGCCGACCAAGATTTTGCAAAAATTGACGAGTTCAGAGGCTCGCCTTCACTTAGGGCGGGCACATGCCTGATGCAGGGCCTTATGCCGTTATGTCGAGGAATCAAACCCTCGCACAGCCTGCAACCATTGGTTTTTGGAGAGACCTTTGAGCAAGGGCCTCGCGACACTACTCCCGACTTGGAGAAAAAAAGGCCATTTTCAGGCGTGTGTCATGGCCGCACCAATTTCCGACTTGGAGAGGGAGCAGTCAGAAATTTGTGTTTGAGAGCACTCCCGAAACAGCTTGGGACTCCCGCCTGCAAATGGCCATGTTCAGGAGACCTCGTGCGGAGGCCCACATTTCGACCGTGGAACTCGTGAGGTGATCAGCTGCAGACAAGCAGTATCCTCCCATTTTTCATCGCCGCATGCTGGACAGTGCTGGCCAGTGCTCTTGAGAGTGCACCTCCCGGCCTCCAAATCGGAGAGCACCCCAAATCGAGAGTGCAATGTGGCGAAGCACACTCCTAAATGGATTTTCACGTCTTCTGACGTGCGGGAGTAGTCCCGGAAATTATTCCCAAGTTGGGAGCAATGTGGCGACGCGCCAACTCACGGTAGGACCCCGAGTTTGGAGAGTGTGCCTGGAGTCTGGGCGGACAAATTGGTGATGACGCCATGTCTTCTTCTGTTGTCACGGTGTCTGCTAGTGCACTCAGGTTGGAGAGTAGGAGAGACCTTTGAGCAACTCACGGGAGTGTGCCTGGAGTCTGGGTGGACAAAATGGTGATGATGCCATGTCTTCTTCTGCTGTCGCGGTGTCTGCTAGTGCACTCAGGAATTGGAGAGCAGGAGAGACCTTTGAGCAACTCATGGTAGGACCCCGAGTTTGGAGAGTGTGCCTGGAGTTGGGGGCGGACAAAATGGTGATGACTCCATGTCTTCTTCTGCTGTCACGGTGTCTGCTAGTGCACTAAGGAATTGGAGAGTAGGAGTGTGGAAATGTAGCGGTGGGTGGTTTTGTTGGTTTGGTCTAGTTTTTCTCGGGGGTTCTATTACTGGGATAGATAGGACAGATTGTGTTTTTCCTTTCTTTGCTTGGCTTTCTCTTCCTTTTCCATTTGTTAAGCTTTGTTGGCCTGTGGCATCCTTTTTTGGGAGAGGTTTCAGGACAGCCGCCCAGTGTCCGTACTTCTGTGCCTAGACTAGCCTTCTCCGTGATCAGTGTTAAGCGAGTTCTTCGCTCGTAAGCTAAACTGGCTGATGCTGCCAGGATAACTCGGGGTTGAATTGTGAGGTCCCCGGCATCATTTGCCCTGATTAATAGATTTTGGTTCAAAAAAAAAAAAAAAAAAAAGTGCAGCGGCGGAGCTAAAAAGGCGAATTTGGAGAGTCAGACAGCTCTCCGTTCTTGGAGAGTGGAGCGTGATGTACCCAGACCCTATGAATCAAGCACCAGGAAGTGGCCCACCGGCCTGCGGAGGGGACGACCTCCCGACCAGTAGAACGGTGAGAATCCGATGGAGTAGTCTCTTACGACCTGACGAAACAAACAGATAAATCCGCACAGAATTGTGGAGGGGCGCGGGGCAGAAGGAGTGCTCTTGTGCCTGTATTCAGCCTGTCAAATGGGCTCCCCTCTGGAGCCGCAATTCTCTGGTACAGTTGTAGCAATGAGAGAGGGATGCTGGCAAGTTCCGCCGGTGGGAAGAATCAGAATCATGTGATCACATAGACCAGTGAAACCGAGGACAGGAAGCGAGCAAGTGAAAAAGGGAGAGGGCCTCGCCACACCACTCACCAAATGCACAAAAGACAAAAATTATGGCTATGCATTTTAGCATGTTCTAGCGCAAGATTCATTCTCATTTTACACATTTGGTGAGTGATGCGGCAAGGCCGAGAGACAGAAAGAGAGAGAGAGAGAGAGACGAAGGGGGAGAGAGTGAAGGCGAGCAGGCCATGCATATATCGTGAGCATATGCGATAGCAAAACAATGATACGCTCCTAGCCGCATTAAAACAAGCGAAATGATGGCTCCATCGAGCTTCGGCCAGAAAGAGAGAGAGAGAGAGACGAAGGCGGAGAGAGTGAAGGCGAGCAGGCCCTGCATATATCGTGAGCATATGCAATAGCAAAACAACGATACGCTCCTATCCGCATTAAAACAATCGAAGTGATGGCTCCATCGAGCTTCTTCTAAATAGAGATCAAGGCTGCAGAAGGATATGGCTACGCAATTGAGGGTCTAAAGATCAGACCACAAGGGATAACCGTTCTGACAGATTCCACCATGACCGTCTGACAGACCGCTTCGTCAGACTCCACGACCACATAGGACGTTGGACCTCGAGCGGCTCTCTCTCTCTCTCTCTCTCTCTCTCTCTCTCTCTCTCTCTCTCTCTCTCTCTCTCTCTCTCTCTCTCTCTCTCTCTCTCNTCTCTCTCTCTCTCTCTCTCTCTCTCTCTCTCTCTCTCTCTCTCTCTCTCTCTCTCTCTCACACACACACACACACACACACACACACATGCACATTTGCACACAAACACACAGATGCACTGGCACGTGAATACACGCACATACTCAACAGGATTCTTACTCAAAACTAAATATTTGCCAGGAAAGCAATTTCCTCGTGGACCGTAAATTAAAGCCGCTCCCATAGAAGTAACTCGTCATCTCCCCTTCACTTCCTGGAAGAGAAGAGGAACTGAAGAAAACGAAGAAAATTAAGTAAGATAGCATTTGTGGATTTCCTCCTGCCATCATGACGCCCAACTTCCTTAATAAACACCTGTACTCACCGTTCATCATCTCCATCGTACATTTCTCCGTGCTGGCGGTGGTGATGATTGGGGCTGGAAAAGGAAGGCCAACTGGTTCACTGTTTCCCCCGGGGGGGGAAGGGTTGCCCGTGTTCAATTGGATAAAAACAGTGCCTGCTGTCAACAGACTTTCACAGCTTCAGGTGTAGACAGGTTGAAACGGAATGGCCGTACCAATCTTTCAGAGGAAAGGTGGAACTTTAGAGATTTAAAATTAATGAGAAAGGAGGGGGGGGAAACGGTATTATATGCAAACCGGTCGTAATGAGAATGCTGAACTGAAGAGATCAAAGGAAAAACAGACGAAGCCTACATATACATGTAAATCGATAGTGAGTGAGAACGGTCCGGTGAACCTTATTAGGCAGAAAGGGAGAAAAGGACAAGAAACCGGAGGCTGTGACAGACTGCTTCCTCGGAGTTTCACCGACTCATCAGGAGGCTGAACCCTCTAGAGTCTGCAGAGTCCCCCAACCGATGACACAGTCGTTATCCACCTTAGCCACGATTGCATTGAGCATCAGCGACAGTCACGTTCACGAGTATTCCGTTCAGCTGCGTATCAGAGACACGGTCGGGGTTCAACCAAGGGCTGGCTATTCCCAGTGATCCCCTTTCACGACGAGCTTGAGTCTTCGCAGCGAGTTCTTCACTACGAGTATCTTCAACGGCGTTGAATAAGTCGTGTCCGTCTCGTTGGCTAGGGGTAAATAAAGAAAGAGTAAGAATCAATCGTCCGAGTATTGATTCTTCAGCGTATTTTACGCTTCATGCCTTTTGCCCCATAGGCGCGTGAGCGCTTATAGAAAAACTGGCTCATAACGGTGGAACCGTTAGTTCTTATTTATACAAACAAAGAACCATGGCAATACCGTGGGAAGTCGGTGGCAGTAATACCTTTTGATTATGGTATGGTACTGTCAGATTTAAATGTAGGTATACTTTACATATTTGCTATTTCGTCTTTAGGTGTCTATGGTATTATAACAGCAGGTTGGTCTAGTAATTCCAAATATGCTTTTCTAGGAGCACTACGATCTGCTGCTCAAATGGTTTCTTATGAAGTTTCTATTGGTCTTATTATAATTACTGTATTAATTTGCGTAGGTTCTTGTAATTTCACGGAAATCGTCATAGCACAAAAACAGATATGGTTTGGTATTCCCCTTTTTCCTTTATTGAATCCGATACCCTCACCCACAGCAGACAGAAGACTACAAACTGCAGGTTCACATCCCATCACAAGCCAGCAACGCCCCTACGAAACAAAAGGTGGTCTGTCAAAGCCCAGAAAATACACTCCAGACACACCGCTGGCATGGGTGAGTGCTACGGTTGTCTGCTTTGATCACAAGCAACCTTCAGGGCAGTGGTGGGTGCCCACCTCAGGTTATCAGTCTTGGGGCCGTCGTTGATGTTATACCGCAACCTGTAGAGGGTTCATCCGGATAATGACTTGTCAAGGGGACTCCGCAAACTGCAGAGGGTTCATCCTCCTGATGAGTTCGCGAAACTCCAACAAAGCAGTCTGTCACAGCCCCCTGTTTCTTGTCAAAATCTCCTTTCTCACCTATCTTTTTCTTGTGGAGAGAGAGAGAGAGAGAGGAGAGAAGGATCCCTCTTTCATTATGTCTACTGCTCGGCGAACAGTAGGCAGAGAGGGAGAAGAAGCCATAATGAAAGAGGGATCCTTCTTGACTCTCAAACAGGTGCAACAACAAAATAATTCCCTCCCGCCACACACGCATAGGTTTCTGAATCGCGATATGGCAAGGAGTACAATAGCCGTTCTTCATTGTGTTCCCTTTCTACGTCACCCGCCCCGAGCACTAAAGAATTTTATCAACAAAGAAGCCACGTGAATGAACAGACAAAAAAATGTCAAAAGCCACCAATTAACAAATATACTTCTATGGACTTCTTCGTCAGTAAATACTAGGTTCGTACATTGAGCGAGCAACTTCGTTGGTCGTTGGTTAGTTAGACTCTTGACTTAATACCGTAGTAAACAACAACTTAGTTTTGTTGTGGTTCATTAGTAGTCAGTTCATCATTTTGTTAATTTGTATTATCTAAATGTGCGGCAGGCAACCGTCCGTACGCGCTGATCGAACGTTGTCGACATCCTCGCTAACGACTGAAACTCGGAAGTCTCAGGGCCGGCTCACACTAACACTTTCCTAAACGTATTTGACTGCAATTACGGCCACACCTGGATGCATCTGACCGTAATCACGTCCCGCGATTACGGCCACACCAGGATGCATCTGACCTTAATCACATCCAGAGCTAAGAGGAAAAGTCCCCGTGTGAGTATCCCCACGGCCAAAGAGCTCGCTTTCCTTGTTCTAAAGCGCGACGACAAAAATAAGGAGACGGTCGATCTGACGAATTCGCGCGCCAAAGAGCCGCAATAGGGGGGGTATGGTTCAATCAATGTACAACTAATTCTAGAAGGTTTTTCCCGGAAATTCAGGCCCTGTTCCAGATCTGTAATTACACGATTTAGATAAGTTGGGAGGATCAGTCACATTACGCGATTTTGGTAAGCTGGTTGCGTCATCTTGGCAGCAACGAATTGGAATGAATACTACAAAATCAGAGTAACTGGGTGAGCGAGGGGATGGATGATGCTTTGCATCAGCTTCGAAGGAGGAAAGAGTTAGAATTAAAAAATAGCGCATGACAGAATGAAACTCGTCTAGGATTTAGATAGGTGCACATGTACTTAGGTTAACCTGCTGAAGGATCGGTGACTATGACGACGATAATGGCTTGGTGGTCGTGCGCGTTTGGCAAATCGTCAAGGGAAAGACTCCGCTGAAACTCAACTACTCCCTCCTAAGTCTCTATCGTTTATGTCTCTTACCCTCCTGCAGAAAAAGAAAGGAAGAAGCAGTCACTACTACTGACCTTGATATGTGGAGCACTGAACCGGGGCGCGGATCGAATGATCTCTCGCACGAGATCCGGCTTGGACCCGACGCAGTGCGCGCGTCCCTGCGCGATTAGCTGCGGAGTGTACACGCCCTGTGTCTGCTGCGACAATTTCTGCGCGTATTTTCGCTGCCTTGCCGTCCACTTCCGACTCGCATAAGGGTCGGACAAACCCAAGTAATCCCAATAATCCACGTGGAAAGCCAACGCTATAATCGCCAGCTCCTGCGACATCGAGGCCACCGAGGACGACAACACTGCCAGCCTCGACAGAATCCGTTCCGCTCGAGGACAAGAGCTGCACCCGTAAGCCGTGAACAGCTCCAACAAGATCGGCGAGCAAATTCTGCCCCTTCCTCCATCCTCCCTCCATCTCCCCCTCGAGGTCGTGTCGCCGCCGCACATCCCTGCATCCCGCACACCATTCATCCCCACCGCCATTGAAGTAGCTAGCGTAGTACTCCTATCTTCGCGGTCGAAAGGATGCGACTCTACGGCCGTCATCGTCATCACCGTCATCCCCATCATCTTCATCGGGCGACGAACGGATTCCGCCGCGCCTTCGTCAGCACATTCGTAACCGTCGCCGCCTCCTCCTCCTCCTCCTCCTCCTTCCCTTCCTACTTCTCTCGCCCCCTGCTTGACGCCATAGTCTTCGCTCCTCCGATAAGAACGGGGACATCCGGCGTCTTCCAGGGACGGAACCCGCAGGGATGACTCGATTTCATCCCTCGGCGATTCGGCAATGCTACCTAGTGGAGCCATGTCCAGGTTTTGCCTGACATAGAGATGCAGTGACGGCGGCCTCCCTCCCCTTACTCGGCTCTCACCCACCCGTCCCCTCCTCCTCATCGGACTTCTCTCCATCACCGCCGCTATTGCTATTCCTCCTGCCGTCGCCGCCGCAGGTCCCATCTCAACCGACGCATGTCCAGCAGCGTTGGACGCCACCTCCTCCTCACCGTTCGCTGGATTGACACGCTGCGATCGTGACGAAGATACCCCCAATGAGGCAGACGATGCAGGAGACCAAGAGTTCGCACCACTCTTCTTGCTCTGGCTATGGGGAATGCCTCCCCCCTCAATGCTCGACCTTTCATTGTTGTACCCCGGGTCTTGCAAGATCGATTGTAAGACAGATGGCGGACAGGATGGAGGTGGCCGGCTGCCAATTACCCCCCCATTATTACCCTTCAGTCTGAATCCGTTCCCGCTGCTTCTGTACAGCGTTGACGAGCCGGGAAAGTGTTCTCGGGTCCAGGTCTCGTCGTCGGGTATACCTTGCCGGCAAGCCGCAGGTATGCATAGAAAACTCATTGCCTCCCTCCCTCCCCCCCTCCCTCCCTCCCTCCCCTAACTATCTGTCTCTGCCTGCCTGCCAGCCAGCCTGTCTATCCGTCCGTTCGCCCTTCACCAAGCCAATCCCTCCCTGCCTTCTCTTCCTTCCTTCCTTCCTTCCTTCCGGATCGTGGCAAGCGACTCGGGCAATTCGAGTGGAGAACATCAGCGGAATTCACACAGGGTTCGACGATAGTTGCAATCGAGTTAAGAGGAGTCCAGATCACATCACATTTCTCAAAAATCGAACAGATCCTTGAAGTAGCTAATGCGGAGGGGATATAGTTGAGATGCCGGCAACAAACACAGCAGGTGTGTGGTGCTTCTTCGTGCTCCTTCCACGGTGAATTCAACCTGTCCAATCTCCGCCAAATCACTTCGCATTTTCCTCTTCTTTCGTCGCTTCGCCTGAGATCACCTCCGTACGAGGGAGGAGCAAATGCTGTTGATCTGGCTGGACGAGACGAGCCGGAACATCCAAGACGGGGACAAGACGAAGGAAAGAGGACGAAGTGGAAGCACGAGCGAAGGTGAGGAGAAGGACCAGGAGGCAAGCAGAGAGGTAAGAGGACGAACAGCGAGAGGAGTCGGAGGAGAGCAGGGTCGTATTTGCCGTTGTGTACCGATTCGGGCGCGTGATTGAATCGTCTCGCCTGTTGTAGAGCCGCCCTTTCCCCTCCCTGCTGTAAGTACCCGAGTCTCGTGAAGTTGGGCCTACAGATAGCGGACGTCTAGACGAAGCCTGGGGAGACGGAGTAGGAAGAGAAGGCGACACAACGAAAGGGAGGCTACCCCCACGATGGAGATGCGGATCACACTCTTACGCCCGTGTCAGATGCCGGGCAGGTGAAACTTAACACTCAGCACAGTGATGGCACGGGGGACCCAGCAGACGTCCGTCTGGTCAGTCGGTCCGTCGATCCGTCCGTTTAGGGCCTCGACTCACCAAATGTGCAAAATGGAAAAGAATCTTCCATTAGAACATGGAGAGACACACCCGCCATACCGTTGTCTTTTTCGCATATGGTGAGTGGTCCGGCGAGGCCCTTACCCTGTCGGTACGTCAGTCGGTCCGCCCGTCGGTTTATCCTGTCGGTCCGTCCATGGGTGGGCCGGCTGGTCGGTTCATCGGCAAGGGGTGCCTCAAGAGCTGCGCAGGCGGCGGTCACGAGAAGGGTGAGTGGCAGGCTTAACACGGGAGCGGATTCCGAGCCCACGCCCCGAGAAGGCAAACGAGCCTGTTCTTGCCGACCCTGAATTATAGTGCGCGCCGTTTTTTGCCGAGCCTGTGTCCCGTGGTACCTCGGATTTGTTGTTTCGTTATTTTGTCTTTGGAAACGGTAACGTTTCCACTTCTGGCCTAGTCGTGGACCGGTAGGGTCCACCCGACGATCACACGTTTGGGCGGGGTCCCTGTGGTTGGTGGCATGTTTTGAGACCTGTAATTTTTTTTTATTTTTATTTTTTGGTAGATATTTTTTGCTCTGCGACCGGCGTGTCGGTTCGCCGCCGACCGGTGTCGGGACTGGTGGGTCCCGAATTACTTCCCATCACTCGAGAGATTGAATACGGACAATTTGTGCACAACAGAGAAATCTGGAGTGAGGAAGCAGGATAGAGAAAAGACAAAGGAATAGGCCGCAGAAGGGAGTGATGCCCTGAGGAGAGAACCACAGGAGGGAAGAACTAGCAACAGCAAGCGAGCGAGCGCAAGAACAGGAGCACATAGGACATAGCAGAGGCCGGGAGGGTCATCAGAATATAATAAGACTAAGGTCAAAGGGCCCTTTGAACTAGCAATTGCCACGCGACAGCAATAAGGGAATAAGGAAGTCGAGGGATGGGCGGCCAGAAGCCGCGGGAAACCAGAAAATGAGGGGCCAACGTGGGGGCCACCTATGGGAGCCTCGGAGCGGAGGTCTACGACCAAAGAGATCGGCACGTACAAGGCACGAGGAAAGATTAAGGAGAGGGGTCGCTATGGGGTGACAAGACGCCCAAGGGGCATGGGACACCTCGGGGAAAGGCACTCGGGGCCACGTGGGACTAAGTAAAAATAATGGCGTCCGGCGCGAAATGTGTCGGGGACCGCCGACGGGACTAAGTATCGGGGACCGCCGACGGGACTAAGTGTAGGGGACCACCGACGGGACTGAAGTGTCGGGGACCACCAACGGGACATGTAGCGGGGACATGTGAATGTCCCAAGAAGAACCGGCGGCACCGCATGAGGGAAAAATAATAAATGCAAGGTGCACCGTCAAGATCGACATCTTGACGGCCAAGAATATTAGCACCACTAGTGCAAGTACTAGTGGTGACAAACGGGAAGGTCAAAAGGAAAAGGAAAAGTAAAGAAAACTGAAGTGGGAGGCATGGGAGCAATCTGAAAAATCTCGGATCAGCCTCCCTCAAGAAAATAGAGTCAAATGAAAACCCATGTGAAAAATAGCCCTCCGGGAGAAAATCGGAGTTGGAGGGACCATTGCGGGAGAAATGTAGGAGTAAAAGGAGGCTCCCATGGGCATGGGAATGTCATTATTGAAGTCCGAGAAATAACGGACTGCACCTTGGGCATAGGGAGGGTCAAAACTAAGAGGAAGGGGATAGAAAAGGACCTTAATGACCACTTGACACTTGGCATGTTAGAAAAAAGAAAGAAAATAAAATAAAATGGGGGAGAATAAGACAAAAAGAGTGAGAGGGAGTGAGTGAGTTGGCCGTCAGTACGGATTGCCATAGGTAGGGATTGGAAGGTCCCTACTGTCCAAAAAAGGAGGAAAAAAAAAAAAAAAAAAAAAAAAAAAAAAAAAGAAAAAGAAAAGAAAAGAAAAGAAAAGGGAAAAAGGCCTTAACGGTAAAAAAAGGTCACTTGGGGAGATTCATCCATGACCAGATTCATTCTGGAATATGGCGGTTACAAAGGACTTGGATTTTCTTTGATTTTTGCAGAGAAAATCAAAGAAAATCAAGACCTTTTGCAAACGGAATAAAACGGAATACATGCATGAGGAGAAACACATGTTTAAGGTGCATCTGGAGCCAAAATCAAGGCCGGATGCACTTGGGAATTGACCGTTTCTTTTTCTTTTGAGTAGGGGCTAGTTGTGGGGCATTGGGGCTAAGGAATTAACCCCCATTGTAGTCTGAGTTGCAACGGACTGCATGGGGGAGAGAAAACACATGTTCTAGGTGCATCCGGAGCCAATATTAAGCCCGGATGCACTATAAAATTTAACGCTTCATTTTCTTTTAACATGGGGCAAGTTGTGGGGCTGTGGGTGTGGAAAACAACCATGACTGCAGTCCGAAGAATTACGGACTGCATGGGGATGCCAAGCCCAAGGGAAAATGGGCTACGGCAAACCCAGAAAGGCTAGAAAGGAGCGATTTCGGCAAGGGGCAAGTAAAGACGGTAAACGGTAACCGTGAGATGAGATCTCGCGGTCTAGAAAAATTGGCACACATAAAGAAATAATGGGACCACCAAGGGCAATAGGCCTCAAAGAAATAAAAACGGGACGCCGTCCGGGATGTTGCCAGGGACCAAATGAGTCCAAATAATAAAAATCGAAAAACGGGACACGCGTCGGCGGGACCACCGGCGGGACAAAGAAATGGAGCTAGCGTGTAGGAAAATGGCGGGGACTTGGGATGTCCCAAGGGAACCATGAGCAAACATAAGGAATAATTGTGCAAGCAAGCGGCACCGTCAAGATCGAGGATCTAGACGGTGGAAAATATTAGCACCACTAATGGGAGCAAGTGAGAGAGCCATGAGAGAAAGAAAAATGAAATAAGGGTATTGGGAAGGTTGCCCAACAGTCCGGGATATCTCGGACTAGCAAGGCATAAGAAAATAGAGCCCTGAGAGACTCAACATGAGAAAAAGGCTGCCCTTAGAAAATCAAGGCAGAAGGGCTCAAAATAGGGCAAACGGGAGCAAAATGGAGCTCCCTAGGAGCATGGGGGTGCCATTATTGGAATCCGAGATGTAACGGCCATGTAACAACCATGAACCTGGCCTTGAATGAGGCCTTAGGGTCTAGAAAGAGGGTGCACAGCAGTTTGACACTTGTCTCCTCATAAATAAAAGAAAAAGAAAGAAAAATGAGAGAAAAATGAGGGAGAATGAGACAAAAAGGGAGAAAAGAGTGGAGGAGAGTGTGCCGGCCTATTCGGACCTGCACAGTAGGGACTCGCAGGTCCCAACAGTGACCTCATCCCTCCTAAAATGAGGGAGGACAATCCGGATTAAATCTGAATTAAAAAACTGAAAATGAGAGAAAATGCAAAAAGGAAGTGACCGGTTTTCTTTTGGGCCATGGATCTGATTTCAGATCTCATGGTAGCGAGGAACTAGCCGTTTGTTGTGGGCCAGCTCAAAACGGTTAGCTCCGGAATGAGGTGGCAACCCAAAATGGAAAAAAACAAAAGAGGAAAAATGACAAAACAGTGCATTTGGCCCAAAAAGAGAGCCAGATGCACCAAAAATTGAAAAACTGGACATAGGGGCTCAAAATTGAAGCAAGAGTTACTAAGGGGTAGCTCGGATTATTGTTGGTCTTGGATCTCAGCCAGATCCAAGGCTGAAAATGAGCCGCCATATGGACAAATGCTCCGGCCTACTCAAAAGAGGCCGAAACTTGAAAAAATCGAGAATGGCCCACAAGGCATTTTTCTTTCAAGTATTGTTGCCCCTTGGGCATAAGGACCCTAGGGGGCATCATTTGAGCAATGTAAAAGAGGCCGGGGTAGGCCAAGAGGCAGTCCGAGTTGGTACCAACCACTTGGACTGCACGCACTTGGCCAAAATGAGGCCTAGGTACCTCCAGGAGGGCCTAGTGAGAGAATTTTGCCTTCGGGGTACCTCGGTTCACCTCAAGGCTCGTGGGGAGGCTCATGGGCTGGCCGGACTGCTGGTTTTAGCCTACATAAGCTGAGGATGCAGTCCGCCACTCTCACTTTTGCATGATGAGTGCTCTCACTTTTGCATGAGGAGTGCCCATGCTGCCCAAGTGAGCTCACAAGAGCACCTTTGCACTTGGAGTGAGAGGGGAGGAGCCCATGCTAGTGGGAGAGCTTAGAGGAGACTAGGAGGTAGTGGGGAGGACTCTAGAGGATAGTGATGGTGGGAGAGACACTTGGGAGGTGATCCGCCATATCCCTCCTGGGTGTAGGAGAGAAGGAGAAGCTAGAGGAGACCCATTAGCCCACCTAGAGGGGAGGACTCCATAGCCATAGCTGGGGGGGTTTGCCATAGCCTGAGAGAAAGCAAGGGAGAAGGAGAGAAGGACTTGAAGAAGAAGGAAGCCATAGCCAAGAGGGGATTGTGCAAGAAGGAGAAGCTTCATCAAGAGGACACCAACATCAAGGAATCAACAAGGTGAGAGGGAGGAAGAGACTTCTTCACCTTCATCTTCTTCCCCTTCTTCTTCTTCCTCTTCTTCTTCTTCTTCTTCTTCTTCATCATCTTCATCTTCATCTTCTTCCTCCTCTCCTTCTCCCTCTCCTCCTTCTTCTTCCTCTTCTTCCTCTTCTTCCTCCTCACTCTCTCTTTCTTCCTTCTCTTCTCTCCCCTTTTCATCTCCTCCTTCCTCCTCCTTACTTTCATTCTCTTTCCCTTCCTTCCCTTCTTCTCCATCTCCATCTCCCTCATCTCTCTCCCCTTCTCCTCCATCTTCTCTTACTTCACCTTCTCTCTTCCATGGGTTACTCGAACTCTTCTCTTTCACTTATGCACTAGGAGGTAGTACTCTGATTCTTTCCTAGATGCTTCTTGATGCAATCTTGGTGATTTGGGAGCTCCAAACTTATGTTTTCCACACTCACACTAATAGGTAGTGTAGCGCTTCACACATGGATGCTTTTTGGTGCAATCTTGGTGATTTGGGAGCTTCAAACTTGTGTTTTTCACACTCACACTAGTAGGTAGTGTAGCGCTTCACACATGGATGCTTCTTGATGCANTGCTTCTTGATGCAATCTTGGTGATTTGGGAGCTTCAAACTTGTGTTTTTCACACTCACACTAGTAGGTAGTGTAGCGCTTCACACATGGATGCTACTTGATGCAATCTTGGTGATTTGGGAGCTTCAAACTTGTGATTTTCACACTCACACTAGTAGGTAGTGTAACGCTTTACACATGGATGCTCCTTGATGCAATCTTGGTGATTTGGGCTCTCCAAACTTGTGATTTTCACACTCACACTAGTAGGTAGTGTAGCGCTTCACCCATGAGTGATCCATTATGCAATCTTGGTGATTTGGGTTTTCTGAGTTTGTGATTTGCACACTCACACTAGTAGGTAGTGTAGCACTTCACCCATGAGTGATCCATGATGCAATCTTGGTGATTTGGGAGCTTCAAACTTGTGTTTTTCACACTCACACAAGTAGGTAGTATAACGCTTCTTTCATAAAAGGCCTTTGATTCAACTTTGGTGATCTTGCTACTTAGACTCTTATTTTCACTTATGTAATAGCATGTGATGTTCCGAATGATCTTCCCTTCATATGTAAGTGTTTTCCATCTAGTCTAGCATCTCTTTGTCTTACTCATACTTAGTGTGATGATCCGGGTGATCTTCCCTTCACATGCATGTGCCTTTCTCTAGTCTAATCACTCTTTGTCTTGTTCACACTTAGTGTGATGTTCCGGTTGATCTTCCCATCATATGCATGTGCTTTTGCATTAGTCTAGCACCTCCTTGTCATGTTCCAACTTGGTGTGCTGTTCCGGTTGATCTTCCCTTCAATACATGTGTTTTTCCATTAGTCTAGCACCTCTTTGTCATGTTCCTACTTGGTATAATGTTCTGGATGATCTTCCCCTATGTGCATGTGCTTTCCATCTAGTCTAACATCTCCTTGTCTTGTTCATACTTAGTGTAATGTTCCGGATGATCTTCCCCTATGTGCATGTATTTTCCATCTAGTCTAGCATCTCCTTGTCTTGTTCATACTTAGTGTAATGTTCCGGATGATCTTCCCCTATGTGCATGTGCTTTCCATCTAGTCTAGCATCTCNCTTGTTCATACTTAGTGTAATGTTCCGGATGATCTTCCCCTATGTGCATGTGCTTTCCATCTAGTCTAGCATCTCTTGTCTTGTTCATACTTGGTGTAATGTTCCGAATGATCTTCCCCTATGTGCATGTGCTTTCCATCTAGTCTAGCATCTCCTTGTTTTGTTCATACTTAGTGTAATATTCCGGATGACCTTCCTCTATGTGCATGTGCCTTTCATCTAGTCTAGCATCTTTTGTCTTGTTCATACTTGGTATAATGTTCCGGATGATCTTCCCCTATGGGCATGTGCTTTCCATCTAGTATAGCATCTATTGTCTTGTTCATACTTAGTGTAATGTTCCGGATGATCTTCCCCTATGTGCATATGCTTTCCATCTAGTCTAGCATCTCCATGTCTTGTTCATACTTAGTGTGATATTCCGGTTGATCTTCCCCTTCGCGTGCATGTGCTTTTTCATTATTCTGACTACTCATTATCTTGTTCATACTTGGTATGATGTTCCGGATGATTTTCCCCCTATGTGCATGTGCTTTCCATCTAGTCTAGTCTACATTGACAAGTTTATATTCCGGTTCTTCACTTTGTTGAAATCTTCTCCTTTGTGCATGTGCTTCCACTAGTCTAGTCTCACATTGCCAAGTTCATATTCCGGATCTTTACTTTGTTGGACTCTTCTCCATTGTGCATGTGCTTTTCACTAGTATAGTCCCATTGTCAAGTTCGTATTCCGGATTTTTTACTTTGTTGAACTCCTCTCTTTTGTGCATGTGCTTCCATTAGTCTAGTCTCACATTGTCAAGTTCATATTTCGGATCTTTTCCCTGTTGATGTCTTGTTTTTTGTGCATGTGCCTTCTACTAGTCTAGTCTACATTGACAAGTTCATGTTTCGGTTCTTCACTTTGTTGAAATCATCTCCTTTGTGCATGTGCTTTCACTAGTCTAGTTTACATTGTCAAGTTCATGTTCCGGTTCTTCACTTTGTTGAACTCCTCTCCTTTGTGCATGTGCTTTCCACTAGGCTAGTCTCTCATTGTAAGGTCATGTTCCGGTTCTTCACCTTGTTGATCTCTTGTCCTTTGTGCATGTGCTTCCACTATTCTAGTCTCACATTGTCAAGTTCATATTCCGGATCTTTTCCCTGTTGATCTTTTGTCCTTTGTGCATGTGTCTTTCATTAGTCTAGTTTACATTGACAAAGTTCATGTTCCGGTTCTTCACTTTGTTGAAATTTTCTCCTTTGTGCATTTGCTTCCACGAGTCTAGTCTACATTGTCAAGTTCATGTTCCGGTTCTTCACTTTTTTGAAATCTTCTCCTTTGTGCATGTGCTTCCACCAGTCTAGTGTAATTGTCAAGTTCATGTTCCGGATCTTTAATTTGTTGAACTCTTCTCTTTTATGCATGTGCTTCCACTAGTCTAGTCTCACATTGTTAAGTTCATATTCTGAATCTTTACTTTGTTGGTCTCATCTCCATTGTGCATGTGCTTTTCACTAGTCTAGTCTCATTGTCAAGTTCGTGTTCCGGATCTTTTACTTTTTTGAACTCCTCTCTTTTGTGCATGTGCCTTCCACTAGTCTAGTCTACATTGACAAAGTTCATGTTCCGGTTCTTCACTTTGTTGAAATCTTCTCCTTTGTGCATGTGCTTCCACTAGTCTAGTCTACATTGTCAAGTTCATGTTCCGGTTCTTCACTTTGTTGAACTCTTCTCCTTTGTGCGTGTGTTTTCCACTTGTCTAGTCTCTCCTTGATAAGTTCGTATTCCGGATCTTTACCTTGTTGATCTCTTGTGCATGTGCTTTCCACTAGTCTAGCCTCTAGTTGTCAAGTTCATGTTCCGGATCTTTACCTTGTTGATCTCTATCCTTTGTGCACGTGCTTCCACTAGTATAGTTTTCATTGTCAAGTTCATGCTCCGGATATTTTACTTTGTTGAACTCTTCTGCTTTGTGCATGTGCTTCCATTAGTCTAACCTCTAGTTGTCAAGTTCACGTTCCGGTTCTTCACCTTGTTGATCTCTTCTCTTTTGTGCATGTGCTTCCACTAGTCTAGCCTCTCATTGTCGAGTTCATACTTCGGATCTTGTTTTGATGATCTCCTTCCCTATGAATATGTGTTTTCCATTGGTACTAGCGTCTCCTTGTCAAGTGATTCTAAGATATACTTATTCAATCTCTCGCTATGGGACGGGTGGTCGACGTTTTGGTTGCTATTACGAGGGGCTGAATTGATTAGGGGTTCTTCTTGTCTTCTCTCTCTCTCTCTCTCTCTCTCTCACTTGGCATATGACTAACCCTTCTCTCCTCACTTGGAAACATTGCCAGGGTACGGACGGTAAACGAAATCGGACTTCACTTGGTGGAGAAAGAGGGCAAGGGGTGGATAGTCGGTCCCTTGTGCCACAAAGGAGGCAAAAGAGAAAGGACGGTTGAAAAAAAGTGGGAGAAAGGCGGAATTCGGAAGATAACTTAAGTTGAAAGTGAGGTCAGTTTGACTCAACCATTTCCCCGACTGCATGACTATGAGAAGAGGATGGGCTGATTGAGCAACAAGAAGGGAACAAAGCACAGCCAAAGAGCATGGAAAGAATAGGCATGTGGGAAGGGCTATGTGTTGACTCCCAACGGGGGACATTGTATGAATTTTCTTGCTTGTGTGAGATTGTGCAGGTGAGTAATGGCTAGAAATGCCTTGAGCAGGATGAGGGCGAGAGGAACTGGGCACCAAGAGGGAAAGGGAAGAGGGACAAAGGGGCTATGGGACCCTTGACATAGAGCCAATTCATGAAAATGTCTTTTGTACTTGAGACCTGGAAGTGTGATTGAGAGTGCAATCGTACCAAGAAAAATGTGATGTTGTGTGTGCATGCATATGAGGACCCCGAAAAAACTAAGGGGCCTACTTCAATAAGGTGGGAAGCAAACTGTGAGATCCGATGGATGCGTAGAGGCGAGGAGGAGGACGGCCCCGCCGCACCCTGATGACGCCATATAGCCAAAATGCTTAGGGAAATGGTGCGTGGCTTAAGGATGACGCTTAGCCTACGCACAAGAGAAGATAAATGCTCAAATAACCCCTGGACTGCCTGCATATTGGAAGGAACAATTGCTTGAGAACACAATAAAGAATCAAAAAAAAAATCAGCGTTGCGGAAACGACCAGCGAGACTACCACCCGGCGTGAGGGCTGAGCTAGATCCCCAATGTCAAGGCTCTCTCGCGAGATGGCCCATCCCCATCTATCTCAAAAGCACAAGGTGGGGGTGACCTTGGGACGAATGGCCCGCGCCCTGAGCATGAGTGTGGGCGGGCCGAGCCAACTGGGACCCGCAGTGGGGTCGACTAAGGCTCGAAAGTCCACCGGGGTTTGGCCCTACAAAAATGGTGGAGGTGACAGGCATGGGTTTAAATTGACCCTTGCGATTCCGATGAGGGCGCCCGACGCATTGAACGTGTACACAACCCAAGATAAGGAAAATAGACTTGTGTTTGCTCTTTCCCTTGTGAGAAATCAGATTTGAGGATGGTTGGGTGCATGGCATAGCCAGGACTGGAGGTACAACATGCATGCTATGCACTTGATTAGCCTTCCCTTTGAGGAATGGCTCTAGCCCTCCTTTATCCGGTGCTGGTGTTCGCCAGTCCGAGGAAGCCTTGGGCAAGTCGCAGGTCGACCCTTCCTCTTCGTATGAAAGAAGGGCTCCGGTTACCTGGCAGGCGGTTGGTGCTTGGATTAGGCCAGGTTCCAATGAAAATCCCATGGCGGAGTGATCCGACCGAATGGGTGTTTTCCCCTTCTTCTTTTGAGCCCAGCGGGCTCATGCACTTTGCACATTTTTAATGATTGAAGGAACCAATATGAACACAACGGGTCATTAAGAAAGAACAATCCTATCCTATGAAAGGACAAACAAGTGAAGAGAAGGGAAATGAAGGGAGTTGCTAGACTTCAAGGAAAACTAGCTCACCCTTGATGATTCTCACGAGAAGGAACCGATCACTATGTATGAAAGTAGGGGGAGTGATACTCATTGTCCTGAGAAAAAATTTTATTATTATTATTATTATTATTATTATTATTATTATTATTATTATTATTATTGAACTTTGATTGAATGGTACTAGTCGGATGTCGTACTACAAGAAAGCTCAGATCTACACGAATTCTCCTGTTAACGGGAAGGTAATATCTGATACAGTATCTTGTTACTAGTGACAAAAAGAACGGAGGAAGAAAACAGACAAATGAGGAGGTGACAAAAAGAATTGAGGAAGAAAACATACAAATGAGGAGGTGAGAGAGGAGATCAGTGACTGCCGCAGAGTTGCCAAGACTTTACCCATTTTTTCTCCGGGCTTCCCCTCGCCTCCACGTCGTCGAACAAGTACCCGGTAATGATTTTGACAAAGACCGGGTCGCACAACAGTGCCACATAACGCTGATCTCATAGAGAGTAGGGACAAATCAGCAGCACAATGACTAATGACGACTTCGGATAGGTGTACCAAATCCAATCATCCACAGATCCCTGTCCCCTCCCGATCATAACCAGTCACCTCATGAAGACAGTATGACTAATACCACGGTTAGCAATCGAGGTAGATAGATGGTCGAAGCCACGTCGACAGTATAGACCGATGGCGAGCGCCACATCAGCAGGAACGACGGGTGGCAGCTTCACGTCAGCAATACCTGCACACAGAATGAGTTGTGCCAACATGATGCCACAATCTCGTGTTGTCCGCAATGACAGCACGCAGCAAGCGCCGAGGCAACATATTAAGACTGAGCGTTGGACTCCTGGAAGGCTGAGCCATACAAAGTGTTTGGTGAGGCTCTCTGGTCCCGGATCTCCAGCCCACAGTCGTACAAAGTGACTTACAGTCGAGGACCGGGATCATGTACAGTTGCATACTTCCCTTTGGTATGGATGCAGTCTGAGTACCTGCGTACGAACAGACAAGACGCAAACAAAATAAGCAGACAGACACGGACCGACAAGTCCGACAGGCGTGGACGAATAAACACAGATATATACAAACATTAGACAAATAAGGACAGACATGGACGAACGAAGCAGACTGACAAACGGACAGACATAGTGACACACAATGTACGGTGACACGAATCAATATGAAATACGCAGTGAAAACACATACGATGAAACGCAACAAGCATACACGGATACCGTGACACCCACAATCACAGCTGCACGGATACCGTGACACACTCTGTCACGATCACTCAGATATTCACAGTGGGACGCAGACAAGTGACGAACACAGTGATGCACAAAGAGGGGCTCATATAAAGAAAGAGAGAGAAATAGAGAAAAAGAGAGAGACATTGTGACTTTGGGGTTTCACAATATTTGGATTCGGACTTGACATTGGGTCTGAGATATTGGATGTGGGATTATTTGGGCCTGTATCGAAGACTCGGTGTTCACTACGTTCCCATCTTCCCCCTCCTCTTCGTTCGATCTCCCCTCCTCGTCTATGTATGATCAGACACTGGTGCATTCCCCATGGGTGAACGTTAGACCCCTCCACACCCCGCAAATGATGATGATGTATGCTTGGTTTGCATTACGACGATTGATATTTTAGTCTTCCACTGGGCTATCCTGTACTATATGCGGGAGGTCGCTTTTTGTTCTGAGGTTGCACCATTACGGTATGCGACATGCACCATGTCACACAGGTGCACAGTGACACACACACTCACAGCTTACAGTAACAAAGATTCAATGACGTGGATACACAGTCACACACACAGTGACACAGTCACACCCATAGTGACACAGTCACACCCACACCCACAGTGATACAGTCACACAGGGCTATGACATACAGTGATAATGTGACATACACAGACGCAGTGACACATACTCAAAAATATAGTCACACTGTGACAACGCATGGTCACAGTCGCGCACAGACGAAAAGGGACACATACACAGATGAAACCGAAGGCGTGCTCAGACGGTGTGACAAGGTCACAGTAACACCTACACATTCACTCGCACACGGTCACGAGGTGACATGGTCACAATGCGACAGTCGCACAATAACACATACTTGGTGACAACGCACAGTCCCATTGACGCGGACACTGTGACACAGATGCGCTATGGCAGACACGCAGTGACACAGTGAGATAGTGACACGGTCACGGTCGCAGCAGATATACCGGTGCACCGTGTCACACAGATGAATAGTGGCACAATCACAGTGATGCATACACGGTAACGCAGATACATTGTGACACACACAGGGAGAGACACAGACAGGGACCAGCAAGACTGAGACAGACAAACAGGCAAATAAGAGAGGCGAAGTCAAAAAAAAAAAAAAAAAAAACTGAGAAAAGACAGACAGGCAATGGTCATGCACAGACATACAGATAAGCAGTCATGATAGCGTGACATCAATGAGGTGACGTACACGGGTACGGTGATACGAGGAGACCCCGTGATATATACACAGTCGCAGCAACGATCGTACGTATACAGTAGTACACCTACACAGATACACCGGGGCGCTGGGCGCCAGACAGAGAAAAGCAACCTTGAGTGCTGTGTTGATGTGGCCCATTGGCGCGAACGTTGGGTCATTGTTTCTTCTTGTTGACCTATTTCGACTGATTCTAAGGGCTATTGCGCTCTACCTATACTCCTCTACTCGGACATTTATGTGATTTCGAAACTTGGTTTTCCTATATATTGTTCACGCTCATATGTCCTTGCTATTATTCTTATTCTTATTCTTATTCTTATTCTTATTATGACTACTACTGTTGGTATTGTTATTTCGGTAGCTTGTGACTTCAGCCAGCCTCGTGCCCGCCCTAAGTGAAGGCAGATCTAAATATCCGCCGCGTCCCGGGACTTTATAGAAGAAACCGCTGCACCGGATGGTTGAGACCAGAACAAGGGTTGTTGTGCCCTGGGCACACGTAACCACGGGGCTGTCACATTACAAAGTGGCCGCGGACCACTAGGAACACAGCATTGGCTCCACATCCGTACGCAAGCACGAGGTGGCGTGAGCTACAGACCGGGCAGCAGGGCACTAGCAGGCTGTAATTAGGCACGTCAAGGAAGCAAGCATTAGACCGCACGATTGCAAAGAGGCACGGATGGCAGGTTGCTAGGGGCTATGAAGAAGCATGCGGAACAACTAGCCTGCATACATGAACGTGGGACATCCAAGGTCCTAGTTGGATGGAAGTATGCTATGAGTGGGGACAAACAAATTGTTGCGATACAACAATCGGGGGAAAGGCTTACTATTGGGCGTTGTGTGCCATAGCCATGATCGAGAGAAGCCGAATCCGACTGTAGTTTGATCAGAGTCATACTTCCGAATTTGCGTGGATATTTTGTGCCAAAATCAAAATTATTCTTTGAATATCATTTTCATGTTCATCTATTATTATTATTATTATTATTATTATTATTATTATTATTATGTGACCTTGCATGCTAAGAATGAGAGTTAGAGGTGGGAAGGGCGTTCTCAAATCTTTGGAATTGCTTTTTCCAATAAACGTTTTGGAAAGTTTGCTTTACAAGCCTTAGAGCCATTTTGGATTACATCTAGACAAATTGAAGCAGTTACTCAAAAATATATAAAGACTGTAAACATATATATTTTACAGATTTAGGCTCCTTCCCGTCTGCTGACTGTGTTCTGCTTTTTTTTTTTTTTTTCTTTTCTTACGAATACGTCCAGTGGGGCCTGCTCCACTACTCAGCAAATGCACAGAAGACATAGCATATGGCGGTGTATGGTTCCATGTTTCAGCA